>JAATLQ010025975.1:15080-43165 GCA_013421005.1 Heliconius erato x Heliconius himera | reverse complement strand
AAAATGCCTAAAAACGTGCTTTCTATGTATATTCTGTATACCAATTATATATTTAACTAATAATATATGTTACCAATTTAAAAACTATACAGGAGCTAATATAAGTTATTTTACAAAGAATATCGTGAGTACTTATCCAAATCAATTAATTAATAATTAAGGCTGTTTGTAATATCTATATTTCTTAAATGAATAATCATGTAATTCAAGCGGGCAAAGCCGCGAGCAGGCCGCTAGTTTTAAATATAAATTTATCATAGATTTCTCGATATGAGTACCACGCGTTGACGTTGAAAACAAAAGTAATACAATTAGTAAATTCGTTTTTGCCAGCCAAAAATGTAAATGATGAAAAAACAAAAAGAAAATATATGTATTGTTAGCAAACTCGTCGTAAAAGAGGGTAGACGTAGGTGAAAAAGACTATAAAAACAGTGGAATTGTGCAAATCGGGGGTTCCCACTGATTAGCGTACGCAGGGCATTTCCTTGCGATCGCCAACACCTCACGAGCGTCCATCAAAGCTTGTTTTTCTTCAGGGGCGAGCTACTCTCGCCCCTCTCAGCCCGGTGACGCTATCAAGATCAGTCCAGGTCAACAGCAATAAAGTTCATTCGAAAAAAAAGTCAATCGGGGGCAGCTGCTTGTAGGCAACTGTAGGCCCTTATTGGAAGGCAACTCCTGTGAAATATTGTTATTAGGTCTTAGGTCTTTCCGAATAATTTAGAAACATATAGACAATATTATGTGTTTTTATCGTGTTTTTTTTTTTTGTAAAAAAGTTTTTTAAAACCGCTTTCGATCTCTAACAGTATATTAAAATATTTTATATGTATAAAGAAACATCATTTTTTCCCACATGGCCTCTTTTCCTACGCCCATGGAAATGACTAGTAAGTAAAGAATTTAAATCAGAAATCTATAATAAATATGTTTCGTCCATATTTACCTATACATTTAAAGATAGTAATCAAAATGTATACGGTACAAATGACCCGCAAGTGTCGCCCTCCACAGAAAGTGAATCGGGTCGTTGAACCCGTTGATGTCATAAACTGATATGATGTAGGTACATACAAACACCTTGAATTGAATTGTTTATATTTATAGCTTGTATGTGCATATTTTATTTTATTTAAATTTCGTATAAATATTTAAATTAGTTATTATTATAACATTTACCAATTTATTTATAAAGTACTCGGCGGAATGTAGGGGACGGAGTGTCTTTAACTAAGTTTCCAGGTTCCCTCTGGCTACCCTGTTATATACGGGATACAGCGCAAAGCTAAAAATATGTATATATATACAACTTATAATTTACGTACATACTAGTTTTTACCTGCGGTTTCGCCCACGAATAGGGACCACGAATACCAATAGGATCGTTGATATTCAAATACCAGATACATATTTACTGAGACATTGGAGACACGACCTTTAACTAAATAAACATAAAATCATTGACCACTACTAGATCAGTAGACCAGAAACGAATTTATTTTTTATCGCGTTAAATAACAAAAATATATTAGGTATTGCTTTTATAAATCTATTAGGCCAGTCGTGGCGCAGCGGCACGAAGTGTTACTGTAAAACCGACTGGTTGTGGGTTCGATCCCCACTCGAGGAGATGAAATATTTACTTAAATTTATATTTCCATTTCTTCGCTCTGGTGTCGAGGTTAAGCGCGGCGTTGAGTTCTGCCACTCAACACGCAATGCCTCCAGAATTCGGCAGAAAGTGGGGAACGGAGTGTCTTAACACTAGGTTCCCTGTGCCTACCCTGCTGTGTGCGGGATACAGCGTGAAGCTGATTTATTTATTTTTTATTTGTTAAGTTTTTTTTACAGTTACCACAGATTATATCACTTTAAGCAATAAATGACATCCACATTTCCAACAAGTTTTAACAAGGTGTATTTCATTCACAAATCGAAGAAACACCTAAAGCTTACATCATCCTCGAAGTAGGGCGAAACATTTTATTTGTAATTTTATATGAGTTTACAGTACATATACCCACATTGAAGAAAAAGCGTGCCATTGTCGTTTACCTCACCGCATTTTATTATGCGAAGATGCACCCACGCGGCTTATATGAGAATTTTACGATCGACGATAACAAATCGTGATTTATAGCAATTTGTTGATAATATATTATATATTTTTTTATCAGCTTCACGCTGCATCCCGCACACAGCAGGGTAGGCAGAGGGAACCTAGTGTTAAAATACTCTGTTCCCCACTTTCTGCCGCATTCTGGAGGCAATGCGTGTTGAGTGGCAGAACTCAACGCCGCGCTTTGCATCTCCTTGATTTGGGATCGAACCCATAACCAATCGGTTTTACAGTCACACTTTGTGCCCCTGCACCACGACTGGCCTTATATTATCTTTTAACTGTACGAAAGAATTTTTATCAGCGAGGGTCAAACTTGACGAAACGAACTTGTTTTCGTATGAACTAATTATTTTGATAAATAAATGTATGTATATGGAATCAGTACCGAGTCACAATTTGGTCGGGCGGACGTGTTTATCGCGGCGTTGTTTTAATTGCAAAAATGATTAAATTAGTAAGAGGATTGAGGCGATTGAACGCACGCATGTACAGCTATTCCACGGTGATAGGGAGTGAACCAAACAAGAATGATCCATATTATCAAGAAAATAAAGCTAAAATGGACGAGCTCGTCCAAGATCTTCGTCTGAAAACAAATGAGGCTATCAAAGGCGGCTCTGAAGAGGCGGTTAAAAGGCACACGTCGAGGGGCAAACTGCTGGTTCGGGACAGGATCAACCGGTTAGTGGATGAAGGAAGCGATGTATTAGAGCTGAGTGCGCTGGCCGCCACTGACATGTACAAAGGTCAGGTGCCAAGCGCCGGGATCGTGACTGCTATCGGTAAAGTTCAAGGTCGGGACTGTATGATTGTTGCGAACGACGCTACCGTCAAAGGAGGGACGTACTTTCCTATCACCGTTAAGAAACACTTACGAGCTCAAGCAATTGCCCAAGAATGCCGACTTCCTTGCATTTATCTCGTCGACTCCGGCGGAGCGCATCTACCTGATCAGGCGGACGTGTTTCCTGATAGAGAACACTTTGGCAGAATATTCTATAATCAAGCAAATATGTCATCGGAGGGAATACCTCAAATATCCGTTGTAATGGGGTCGTGTACAGCGGGTGGTGCTTATATTCCAAGTATGTCTGACGAAAGTATTATTATTAAAAATCAAGGAACAATTTTCTTAGCTGGCCCGCCGTTGGTGAAAGCAGCTACCGGGGAGTCAGTATCGTCAGAAGACTTGGGAGGAGCTGATTTACATTGCCGGCAATCTGGAGTAACAGATCATTATGCTCAAGATGACGAACATGCATTACATTTGGCTAGAAATGTTGTTGCCAACTTAAATTGGAGTAGAGGCCAACAAGTTGTAATTGAAAACAAGAAAATTGACGAACCTCAATATGATATCGACGATTTACATGGAATCGTAGGGGCAAATATTCAAAGGCCTTTCGACATTCGAGAGGTGATTGCAAGAGTTGTAGATGGAAGCAGATTCCATGAATTTAAACAATTGTATGGTGAAACTTTAGTATGTGGATTTGCATTTATATATGGTCATCCTGTTGGTGTAATAGGTAATAACGGCGTTTTACAATCCGAAGCCGCTTTAAAGGGATCCCATTTTATTCAATTGTGTGCAGCTCGTAAAATACCGCTATTGTTCTTACAAAACATCACCGGTTTTATGGTAGGGAGAGAGGCTGAAGCTGGTGGTATTGCTAAGAATGGTGCTAAAATGGTGACAGCAGTAAGCTGTTTTAAGGGACCAAAAATAACGGTTTTAGTTGGTGGTAGTTTTGGTGCTGGTAACTACGGTATGTGTGGAAGAGCATATTCACCAAGTTTCTTATATATGTGGCCAAACTCAAGGATTTCTGTAATGGGAGGACCACAAGCTGCCACCGTTTTGTCCTTGGTGGCTAAAGATAAGACTGAAAGAGATGGAAAAGTGTGGACAGATGAGGATGACAAGAAAGTAAGAGGACCTTTAGAAGCTCAATTTGAAATGGAAGGGCGGCCCTATTATAGTACTGCACGTCTTTGGGATGACGGTGTAATAGCCCCAAGAGATACAAGAAAAGTAATAGGTTTAAGTTTATCAGCTGCTTTGAATGCCCCCTTCAGAGATAGCAAATTTGGTGTGTTTAGAATGTGAAATATGTATGTATATGTGAAAATACGGTACATATTTGTGGATGTGATAAGGACTGCTAAGAGATAACGTACTGTAAAATATAATCATTAAAATAAGTAACTCGTATTTGTCTCTTGATTGCGTTATCAGCGATTATATATTTAATTTTTGTTCTTTGGTGATTTAGTACGAAAATACGTAAGTGATTACATAATTTATATTGATACTTGTAAATTTCAGATAATTTATAGTTATTAAACATAGCTAGTTATAAATAAAAAAATGTTTTAAATATAAAAAATAAATTATAGGTAAATAAATAAATGTTCATGATAACCTTATATACTTATACATTATACTTATATATTATACTTATGTATTTATTCTATACTTATGTATTATTGGAGGCAAGTCGTGGCGCAGGGGTACAAAGTGTGACTGTAAAACCGACTGGTTGTGGGTTCAATTCTAACTCGAGGGGATGAAATATTTTCTAACATTTATATTTTCATGTCTTCGCTCTGGTGTCGAGAGAAAGCGTGGCGATGAGTTTTGCCACTCAAGACGCAATGCCTCCAGAATTCGACAGAAAGTGGGGAACGGAGTGTCTTAACACTAGGTTTCCTCTGCCCACCCTGCTGTGGGCGGAATACGTGAAGCGTGAAGCTGATTTATTTTTAATATTATATATTTATTCTTAATGGGGGTTAACATTAGTTGGGGGTTAAAGTATGCGCGGGGTGTTTATGGAGTTTGAGCCTTCGACCTTTATACAAAGAGTCAATGACCACAACATAAACAAACCTAATTATGAAAAAAAAAATATATAAATTTAAATATGATTTACTTTTGTAAGTTTCCTAACACAGTGTTATCATTGCCCTTGCTGTTTTTTTATCAGTTTCACGCATTTTCCCGCATAGCAGAATGGCATAGAAAATCTTCTGTTAACGGTCGTCCCATACGTACTTATGTTCTTGCCTTATCGTTCGAATTTAGAGATGTTTTTACGTTCTATCTATTAGAGCAGGAAAATAAAAGTAATTTAAGTCAAATCATTCCCCCGAATGAGAATCAAACCCAAATCCTTCGCTTTTACACCCTGACGCTATTCCACTGTGCTCATTGGGCTGGATTAGTATCGCTAGCTATTAGATATAACCACTTAGTTAAAAGCAAAATAATGGTATAACACTCTTGGGTGGTGTACCACAAATACTAATGCAAAAGAACAATAGTAATATAAACAATGCTTTGCATATTAATAATGTAAATGTTTTGTGTACGTGAGCTAGTAAATACTCCATACATACACGTTTGTATGGCACATACATTTAATTATATCGCAACAAGTGGAGATAATGGCTGCCATTATTAAAGTAACTGGCGTATACGATTTGAATAATGAATACGTATATGTCAAAATGTAAATAAAAATATGGCTTTTTTTACATTAGCTAATATGCTATAACTACTTATTTAGAAAATTCGGCGCGGGTTCGAGTCCCGCTACGTTCAAATTTTTATACGTTTTCTAAATAAGTGTTTTTCTTTTTTAAGTGTGGATTAACACTTTAAAAAAATGTTTAAAATGCTATAACTATAGATATATATTGCAAATAAAAGGGAGGAAACTTGGGAACATAGTGTTAAAACACTCCGTTTCCTACTTTACGAATTCTGGAGGCATCGTGTAATGAGTGGAGGAACTTAACGCCGTGTTTTGCTTCTTTTATTACCAGAGTGAAAATATTAATAAATAGATAATAATTAATTCATCACAACCAGTCGCGTTAACAGTCGCACATTCGTGTCCCTTCGCCAATAAGGGCCTCAAATTTTAATATAAATATTGAAAATACTGTTAAATTCGTGCTGAATTTAAAATGTCGTATAATTTATACTTATAATCCATATATATAAAAGGACATGTACCTGACTGACTGAGCACGCACGAAGACGCACGCACAGCCGTAACCGCTGTGCGTAGAAACGTGAAATTTGGACAGATGTTTATTTTCATAATCTGGACATCTACTAAGAAGGGATTTTGAAAAGTTTTAACCCTAAGGGGATGAGATAGGGGTTGAAATTTGCACCCCTTAGAGGTTCAAATTTTAATATAAATATTGAAAATACTGTTAAATTCGTGCTGAATTTAAAATGTCATATAATTTATACTTATAATCCATATATATAAAAGGACATGTACCTAACTGACTGAGGTAAGACGCACGCACAGCCGTAACCGCTGTGCGTAGAAACGTGAAATTTGGACAGATGTTTATTTTCATAATCTGGACATCTACTAAGAAGGGATTTTGAAAAGTTTTAACCCTAAGGGGATGAGATAGGGGTTGAAATTTGCACCTCTTAGAGGTTCAAAGAGCCCTCTTAGAGCGGGCGAAGCTGCGCGCGCCCACTAGCTTATACTATTACTTTAACCGATCGATTGTAGATAACATAAATTGTTTTGCAAGTTAAGTCACTTAATTGTATGAATAATTGATAAAGTTTTTGACCACAATCAGGAAACTGTGGGACGTATTTGTAATTATAACATTTTATTATTCTTCAAGTTTCCCATATTAAACAGGATTTCTTTTCTTAATGTAGTAAATGTAACTCAATAGGTTCCTTCTAACCTTCTGTTATCATAATTACAATAAAACTAGCCTTTGGCTCGCGCCTTTGCGTCTGTGGTTTTCCATTTTTCCACAAGATATTATTACGCTATAAAAAATTACCAAATCTCATAATATAGTAAATTTATAATTTCCAAAACATTGAATAGATATTTTTCATTTTATTAACTTATAGCTATAATATAATGTGTTTATACACATTTTTGAAAATGGCGATAATTAAATATCGCTAGTTTCAACCACTATTATACTTTTTTGGAATTCTCACTTAAGTAAAAAACCTATTTGCAAAATTATAAGATTCCAGCTTTAGCGGTTTGGGCTGACCATTGTCAATCACCTTACAGTTTAATATAAATAAAGAGGCAGTCCGTGGCGCAGGTGCACAAGAGTGCGACTGTAAACACAACGGTTGTAGTTCGATTCCTATTCTGGGGAATGAAATATTTTTATTTTTTCATTATGGGACGACGCAAAGCACGGCGTTGAATTCCGCCGACATACAATGAACTCAACGACAGTGTCTTAATGGAAACAGAGTGTCTTAACATTAGATCACACGTTCCATCTGCCTAACCTACTATTTTCTAGGCAAAAAATTTGAATAAATAAAGAATTCGCCAAAGATTTTATTTTCATCATCTGTTTGACAACAAATCTCTTATTCTCAAACACGCCTTACATCACCATCAATAAACAGTATCGTGTGTGTATGGTCCATACATCATAGATGTATTTTACGCTTTCCAATCTTAGCCAGCCGCACGCGCAGTTTTTGCTGGTTACATACATTCTTTTGAAGAAATCCTCCGTCGCTATTAACAGAGTTAATTGTACGATTTGTACGCCGTATGCACATCTGAGCCGATCTGTTTTTGTACCACTGCGCCTGTGCGGTAATCGTTCTTCGAGAATATGGTGGATTTTTTTATTTGTTTTTTAATTGAGAAGCTATAGATTTGATATTTTTGTTTTTTTTAACTTTGTAACTCTGTTTCTCGGACATAAGACACTCCGATTCCATTACACTCTTTGTTCCTCATTTTCCGCCGAATTGTCGAGGCATACGTGTTGACTGGCGTAACTCAGCGCCGCGCTACGGCATCGTTATCAGAGCGAGGAAATATTAAATATTTCATTCCGCTATGGGAATATGGGAATCGAACCCACAACCGTCTCAGGTTTTCCCCTGCCACGGCTTTAACAACAGATTTTTTTACAGATAATATATAAATACAATTTAGTTAAATACGTTAATTAAAATATAATGAGACTTACTGATTGGATATGATGGTCGTAGGTTCGAATGTCACACAAGATAATGTTTATATGTTGTATTAGAAATATACTAGCCAAATTTTAATCGGTTAGCTTAACTATTGCCTTAGGTTATAACTTACAATGTACTATTTCTTTTTCACCATAAAATATATGTAAAAAAATTAAAACATTTTTTTTATGTTTTTCATATTTTTTTAAACGTGCCGTTAGTTATAACCAAAGACCATGTAGGTCAGTCAGTAGTCAGTAGCGCTAGTGACGTGCCAATTAGACAGTGTATAATAGCTCGGATACTCGTATGCATAGTGATGTTCGTCTCGGTGTGGTGAATACGAAAGTATTGACATTTGAGTGGTCTTTGACAGACCGTACTTGTCTATGCTGAACAGATTTAATATGGTTTATAAATTAAATATACTGTATACGACGGTAACGCGACGGTTGAGCCAGTCGAAGGAGTGAATAAATCTAAATTAAGTCAACTTCACGCTGTATCCCGCACACAGCATGGTAGGCAGAGGGAACCTAGTGTTAAGACACTCCGTTCCTCTCTTTCCGCCGAGTTCTTGAAAGTTGAAACATTGCATGTTGAGTGACGGTAAATGTAAGTATAATAATTATGTTATCTCTTCGAGTGGGAATCGAACCCACAACTAATCGATTTTACAGTCACACTATGTGCCCCTGCGCCACCACTGGCCTCAATGAATGAAATGTTATTTATTATAATGTTTATTTGTATGCTCTGCCACCAAGGCATAAGTAAATATTGTTATAAAACATCTATTGAATATTTATTCATATCTTTTATACAAACGTAGAACTGTAAATGGTTATAAAAAAATCAACTTCACGCTGTATCCCGCGCACGGAGAGAGAAAATCTAGTGTTAAGACACTCGTTTCCCCACTTTTCACCGAATTTCAAGGCATTCGGTATTGAGTGGCGAATGAAAATACAAATTTAAATAAATATTTCATTACCTATGAAGAATCGAAACCTTAATAAGTCGCGTTTACAGTCACACTTTGTTATGAGATGAAAATACTTAATTTCCTAGTGGGAATCGAACCCACAACCTATCGGCTGTCGCGCCTAAAATCGAACGCTTGTGTCCCTGCGCCACGACTGGCCTCTAAAAGGTTATATAAGTATAATAACACAGCAATCGACATAGCTGATTAAATCCCATTGTGCTATATGCTCGAGTAATTTAATGGTTGATTACAGATGGAATTAAAGGTACCTACTAGTCATAGTTAGCTATTATAAAATGTTTATTGTAATTATTTGAGGATAGGAGGATTGAGGCCAGTCGTGGCGCAGGGGCACAAGCGTCCGATTTTAAGCGCGACAGCCGATAGGTTGTGGGTTCGATTCTCATTAATAAATTTGGTATTTCGTATTTTCATTTCATCGCTCTGGTAGGCATAGCACCGCGTTGAGTACACAAAACACATGTTAAAAGACGTATAGTATCTATTGGAAGCAAAAAAAAAAGCTTTTTTATCGAAATTGTAAGCATTTTTTTTATTATATTTATTCTAATCGGTTTAGTTAGTTAGTTAGTTTATACTTTATTGCACACAAAAAAAAATACACACACAGAAAAGAAATAAATACAAACAAGTATACAAAGGCGGCATTATTGCTTCAAGCAATCTCTTACAGGCAACCTTCCAAAACAAAGGACATAAAATATAAAAACAGAAGAGTGGAATAACGTTATGTGCACATAACAAAAAAAGATAATACTAAGTAACATATAATATACTTATGATATATACAAAAATACATAAACTCATACACAATACACAAATACACATATATTTACAACTACATACAACTATCGGTTTATTTTCTTTCTTTGGAGGACCGTGGGGTAAAACACTTAAGTGTTCGTATTTCTCCCATTTCAGGCACGTTGTGTGAACTGTTCAGTGACGCCAACGCCGCTTTTTGTCTTATTATAAGGCAATGACAATGTCAATATTATCAATTTATCATCAATTGAACGCACGTTGCAATGTTGACGTCAATCACATATCTAGGTTTAGGGAATGTGGAGGTGTGTGTGCACTAAAAGAGGAATTCTCGAAAATTCCATGGAAATCTCGGAAACGGAAAAACTGTTTATAAAAATTAAATTAAATTAAATTAGCTTCACGCTGTATCCTGCACACAGCAGGGTAGGCAGAGGGAACCTAGTGTTAAGACACTCCGTTCCCCACTTTCTGCCGAATTCTGGAGGCATTGCGTGTTGAGTGGCAGAGCTCAACGCCGCGCTTAACCTCGACACCAGAGCGAGGAAATGGAAATATAAATTTAAGTAAATATTTCATCTCCTCGAGTGGGGATCGAACCCACAACCAGTCGGTTTTGCAGTCACACCTCGTGCCGCTGCGCCACGACCGGCCTCAAACGAAGAACGCTTCATTTATCAGCTTGCACCTAATTAGAGGTGGTTATTTTAATTACGTGACGTAACTCAACGCAGCATATAAAGATGAAGAGATATTTATATTTTAAGCGTATTTTATTTTCTTCAGTGAGATTTGAACAGACAACTGTGGTGTGCTCAAAGTATTTATTATTATCATAATACACATTTTCAGAAGCAAAGGGCGGCGGTGAGTTCCGCCAATCAACACACAATGCCTCCAGAACTCGGCGGAAAGTGGGGAACGGAGTGTCTTAACACTAGGTTTCCTCAGTCTACCCTGCTGTGTGCGGGATACAGCGTGAAGCTGATTTGGTTTGATTTGATTACATATATTTTTATGAATACCCATTTATAAGTGTATTTATATGTATTTTTTTAGAATTTCTTCATCTTCTTTTCTAAAAAACAATGAAGTTAGTTGATTACCACAATAAAAACGGAATATATAAATATTATGAATATATATATACTGAATATCGTAGTTATCAATATATCAAATATTTCTTAATGCTTCTACTGTAACATAAGGGTCCCTACTCGTGTTTGTTGTTTCATGAGGTAAGTCTTTCAATTGATTTTTCCAGCAGTTATAGCTCATACTAAAGTTATAATGAATAGTATAAAGCAGTAGGTATTTATAACCCATTACAAAAATAAATATATATATGTTTTTTTACAATTAAACCTAAAATTTAAGAAAAAGAACAAAGATTTTTAATGATTCCTTAAAAATAATCTACTAATCATCACTTTCAATGTTTTATAATTTGTAAAATTATAGAACTAATTAAAAAAAAGTTAAACGAAACTGCGAAAAGTTGTAGGTTCGATTCCAACACGAGGACATGTATATTTAATATTTTCATTTCTTTCCGCTTTCTCTAAACCTAAAATTAAAGAAAAAGAACATAGATTTTTAATGATTCCTTCCTTAAAAATAATCTACTCATTATCACTTTCAATGTATTATAATTTGTTATACTGTTTCTTCTCTTTCAAAATAAATTAATAAAAAAAAAAGCTAAACTAAGCTGCGCGACAAGTTGTAGGTTCGATTCCAACCTGAGGACATGAATACTTAACATTTTCATTTCTTTCCGCTTTATCTCCTTTCCACCACTCAACACTAAATGCCATCCGAAATTGGCTTCGAAAAGTGGAGAGCGGAGTGTCTAAACACTAGGATCTCTTTGCTACCTGATAAAAAATAAAAATATTAGCATAAAAAAAAAATAACTAAAACCATTCATCCAAATCATAAAACCAATTAAGCATTATATGAATAATAATATTAATTAATTTTGATGTTGTAAATTCGATAATCGCCTGGAACACGTACAGTGGGAGGTGAATAATAGGCAACCCACTAAATTCGTAGGTATAGAGGCGCTATACTATTAAATGCGTCGGTGTTTTGCGTTGTATAGAGAAATATGCTATCTTTTGTTAGATTTTTATCATTAGGCAGTTTCGGAGATATTATGAAAACTTTTTAAAATTATTAAAGTGTTATTCCACATTTAGGAAAGAAAAATATTTATTTAGAAAACGTTTAAAAATTTTGAACGTAGCGGGCCTCGAACTCTGAGTCGGTTTCCAGGACGCGCAGGTTCGTTTCGAAATTTTTTATATGTTTTGTAAATAAGTAACATTATGAAAACTTTTTATATAAAGGTTCTCGATCTTTCTAGAATTATCGTCAATTTATTTCTAAGGTATTTCGAAGGCGGCCCTAGGCCTTCTTAACGGAAGCCTTAAACCAAAACTTGGTTCTCGTATTCCAGGAGGAGAGGGAGATTTTTAAGTTATTTCTTAAATTAATGATAAGTAATAAAATAATCCTGTGATATAGAAAAAATCTATTTGTATAAATAGAAATTATAAGTATATATTTCATCTATAGTCAAATTTAATGCAAATAGTAAAATTTAATGCAAATCTCGTCTTTCTCATTATGCAGATGGTTAAAAAGAGGGAATCTAACAAAGGTTTTTTTCTTTGCCATTTTACTTATAATACGAGTGGGGGAGCTCAACGCCGCACTTTTTTCGTATTAAATATATAACTATGGGAAGATATGGGAACTGTAGTAGAACTGGTTTACAGTAAGAAAATTCACATATAACATAATAAAAACTATAGATAATTTTAAATAACTCATGTAGGAATAAAATTTTTAGGAAAATCTTACTAAATAGTGAGTCAAGTATATCTTTATTCCATATTAGAAAGCAAATAAGATAGAAACAGATATACAATCAATATTATCAGAATTCCCTTCATGTAGGTGCTAATTAAGCAATAAAACGGGTTCCATACTGAACTATATTAAAATTTCTACCATTTTATGTGAAATAATTATAATAACTTAACATGATAACGACAACATAATATCAGTAATATATTACATATATATAAAAACTAGCTTTCACATACGGCTTTCCTCGCATTCTCAAATGGAAATAATTAAAAGTAGAAACACGTGCTAACTGCTCGAAGTAACTCTGACCGTAGGTGTAGTGGAACATCGGTAGATTAACTAATGTTTCAGTTTTGAACTTTTTTGAATCTTTGCATAAAGATTTTTTTCACAGGCCATAAATTTTGTTGGTAAAATTTCTGGGCTGGGCACCAGACTATTCTGGGTGGAGTGACCGTGGACCACCCGCTCCCCCATTCCTACGCCGGTGGATTAACGTGATAGCAATACAGTCTGAAGCCTTCCCCAATAAAAGTATTTTTCATCACAAGATTTTTTTATTCGAACCAATAAATAGTTCCTGAGATTGGCGCATTCAACCAAACAACCACTTCAACTTTATAATATATAGATAGAAGTGTAGATTAGAAGTTGTAATACGTACATTTAAACACATAACATCCAGCAGGAATCTAACTCGACGCTATAAGCTAATTTTCCTGTACATATATGTTTACTACCGCTTATTTAAATACACTGGTTAAAGGTCCTTACATAATAAATGATGAGATATAAATTCTTTTTTTTTTCACTTTTTCTTAAAATGTTAAACACAGCTACTAACTAAATTTCGTCAATCAAAAAAGTGTTGTTTATTTTTGGGCAACGATATTTAAAATCATATTAATAAAAATAAGCTTTTATAGCGAATGTAATGAGCATAAACTCGATATATTTACTAGTAGGCTATTCAAAGTTACATCAGCACATCTTCCAATTCCATCATCAGACCAGCTCGATGGTACCATAATAATGTACTGTAATCTGATCTACATATATTTAGCAAGTTTTATTAAGATGATACAATGATAAGACATGCGTGTAATTCAGATTTTGTGATTACATAGTTACTTAGTTTGATATAGTTCGAACAAAGTTTCCTCTGAAACTTAGTGTTGAGACACTCCGTTATCTACTTTCCAGCAGTTAGTCACTGTAGTATATTTTTTTATTTCGAATCTAAGCATTATGATTATTCATCACAAAATACAATTTATTTATTGTATAATTTTAAATGAATGCTCATTGGGCATCATCATATCCATAGATTATTCAAAATTAGGTGAAGTTAAACTTTTTTATTAAAAGTTATAGCGTGTTCAATATGTTTACTATTCAGGCAATGGAAACTATGAACATTGCTCCAAACAGATAGGCATAAGAAAAAAAAAGATGATATTTTTTCTTAATAACTTTCTAAGCAAAGCTATTAATTAAAATCAAAAAATCAAATTAAAACACCTTCACGCTGTATCCCGCCCACAGCAGGGTAGGCAGAGGGAACCTAGTGTTAAGACACTCCGTTCCCCACTTTCCGCCGAATTCTGGACGCATTGCGTGCTGAGTGGCAGAACTCAACGCCGCGCTTAGTCTCGACACCAGAGCGAAGAAATGGAAATATATATTTAAATAAATATTTCTTCTCCTCGAGTGGGGATCGAACCCACAACCAGTCGGTTTTACAGCTATTAATATTCGTTTTAATATATAATATTCTTTATTGCATTCAACATAAAAAAAAATAACATATAAAACAACGTTTAAACAACCATTTCATGAAAACGGTCTCTAACACGCCATATGCATTTATTCCTAGAGTGTAATATTTTGTAATTCAAATGGACATTAACAAGATGTGTTGCACGTAATTCTTATTATATTTCTACTGTACATTCCTGTTTCGTACTGATCCTGTGGTATTACAGATACAACTATATATTAAATAAAGAAAAATATATATTTTCTGTCACTCTAAATTGTATTTAAAATTTAAAAAATAGCTGCTTTTTTAAACTTAAGCAATTGTTTTGAGCACTATTCTTGTCTAACTTCACAAAAGAGGTTTAATTTTTAATAAATATGAAGTAAAATAGGTAAATATTCTATATTTAATGAATAGAAAAATATTTGAACCACATCTTCGTCTAGTTTTTGTTTATTTTGATTATATCAATATTGATAATTGCTTATCAATTTATTTACAATATAAATTAGAGTCTTCTTTAAATTGTTTAGTTAATTAAGGTTTATAGGTTAATAGCTTCCATCTATTTTAATAGTTATGGTTATAACAATTATAAAATCGTTATGACATACAATACATTTAAAAGAAAACTACGCATAAAGAATAATTATTTAAAAGATGAGTGAAAACTCCAACCAATATTTTTCATAATTAGCAGTTCCAGTGGCGTAGTGAGGGGGGGGCAACGGGGGTCATCATGCCCCGGGCGCTACTCACAAAGGGGCGCCAAAAGGTCTGCAAAACTGCAAAAATGTTTGTCTGGGGGGCGCTGAAAAGGTATTTTGCACCGGGCGCGAGTTACGCCCGCTACGCCACTGGGCAGTTCAACAGATAATTATTTTATAAATATATTTTTAATAGAAATCTATACATATAATAAATGTGTAACTCATCGCTGTCTGTACATGGAAGATAAATAAAAAAATATTAAATAAAATGTCGCCTTTTCGTGGAATATTTATTTAAATTATAATTAACCTTTTTTCACTTAAAGTACTTAGAGTACCGTATTAAATTAATTATAGCGTAAAAAATGTATTTTGTAAGAAAATGTCATTTTCAATTGTCATTTTAAACAACACGCCATATTTGCAATCTGTCATTTAAAAGCGCGGGAAAATAATAAACTGTTCTAGTTTTTTTTAATTTTTTGAGCAATCCCTATCCCTAAAGGTATAAAATATTGATAAATCAGTAAGTATGTAACCTTATCTATATCATATACAAACTCAGGATGCCAGTCGTGGCGCAGAGGCTCAAGTGTGTGACTGTAAACGTCACTGGTTGTGGGTTCGATCCCCACTCGAGCAAAAGGAAATATTTATTTAACATATATATATATTCACTTCTTCGTTCTGGAATCGAGAATTCGGAATCTCTTCGAATTCGGCGGAAAATGGAAAATTGAGTAGCTTAATACTAGGTTCACACTTCCTTTCCTTCCCTGCTGTGTGCGAGATACAGCGTGAAACTTATTTAATTTTTTTTTTTACATACAAACTCATACATACATTAAGGTATGAGTTACAAAGCGTAAATACCACGCAGGTACTACGAAGTACGATCTGTTACGTCGTGTTACACAATCGAGCCAATCACCCTCCTAATTAAGAACTTTCTCCAGTCATTGAACGCCGGTTCAACGCTTACGGCAAAAAATGATATTCAGACTCGGAGGCCTTTTGGGCGATCGATGGCCTTTTTTTTCTTGATATAAAAACTAATGAAATAATTCACTGTTATTTCGATAATTTAAGTATCGGACGGACTCATCGGAATTTGGTCATATGTATTTTGGACTTTTTTTTAATTGTGGTTTGATTTTTTTTTATATTAAGGCCTCGATGTCAAAGTTATCTTTCGTCAGATTTGGGAAATAAAGTTTTTTTATTAATTATAAATTAATTCTCCTTAAAAATCTTTTCTATTCGCCGGATTGAACTTCACAATTTTTTATTGATTTATTTAAATTATTGCTGTGTTCTAAGGTTAACATAATTTTAAAGACACCTTCGTTACACCATCTTTATATTAAGAAGATTTCGCCTAATATTGGGGGGCATTATGCGGAAATTAGAGCGAAGAAATGAAAGTTTTAAATATTTAATTTCCTCGAGTGGGAATCGAACCTACAGTCTCACTTAGTGCCCCTGCGCCAACGTACAAAAATGGAAACTAAGTAACTAAGTTTCTTAGATAAGTGTGCTCAAACGCACAGACAAACTTAAAAAAAATTATCAATCACTTTTTTTGATTCTATTTTGTTGTTTTTCTCATATATATCCTATTTACAGACAGCAATCACTTATAATTTTATTATATGTATAGATTACCATATTGAAATAGATTACGTAATATAAAATAAATGATCGTTCAATGTGAAATAAATGTAAAATTAGTCCCACACGTTGACCCTAAATATGTAGGGAAGGCTGTATTAATAGTTATCTTTGCCCGTATAAGTTATAAGCAGATGTTTTTTTTATTTTTTATTTTATTAGACCAACCTACAACGTTGTTAAGTAGAAAATTAGAATATTAAGCTACTATGTTCTTTTTATATCTATAGGTTTGACCATTTTTATTTTATGATAGAATCTTTATCTGTTTTTAAGCAGCTTTCTGGGAAGTCATAAAAGATTATTCTATTTTTTTTAGTTTCACATCGTATCACGCACATCATATTTCAGGGTAGGCAAAGGAAACCTGGGGACCTAGTGTTACTGTACCTGTACCTGTACTACTGTTAAAAAATCGGAAGCGGGTAACGTTTTTAAAGAAACACGTTAAAAACACACATCGTCTATATGATTCTAAACTATTTTGAAAGAGATACTATGTAATTGCAATAAGTGATATGTATCACCTACTAACAATACTTCACACTAGTTTCCTTCCAATACGGGCCGTCACTTACAAGCGAGTGCCCCCGATTGACACAATTCCACTGCTTTTATAATTATTTTCCACCTAAATCTACCCTCTTTTACACGAGTACGCTAACACTACGACGAAAAACCATCTGTTCAATATTTTATATTGATATGTTCAATATATTATAAATAGCTTTTTGTATTTTATGGTAAGTAATGTAAAAAACATAGCTTTAGAATGGCTAAAAATAGATTTTTACACATCCAGATGCGTATTTGTGAATTATACTACTAAACTTTACAAACATATAGCAATATCAAAAATACCTGTCTTATCTGGAGTAGGTTGATTGCAATTTTTTTTATTATTTAATGTTTTATTTTAATCAGTCATGAATTAATTTTAAAATGAAGCTCAAACCTGCTTCATACCTATAAATGTACTGTAAAATTATAAAAATAAAAAAAAACTTCAACTACATAATTTTAAACTTAAGTTTGCCCTTTTATTTTATAATCTTTGAAAAATCAAGCGATATCCTTCAACTTAAAAATATCCTTCTTTATATATTTCTTTGAAATCAACAGAGCGTGCTTTTAAATCAAAGTGTTAAAATGGCAAAAGAAAATGTCACGACATTATTACATAAGATTTACTAGTACATAGTTGAGGGCGTGTACAAGTTAATAAAGCTATCGACGTCAGTCATTATTAGACCAGACTTAGAGAATAACCTAGGAATTGCCTAGATGATTTTAACTAAATATTATTTAAAGTAAGCAAATTCCTTAAACAAGTACATGTAAAATACATATTAAGAAAACGTATAAAAATTTGAACGTAGTGGGATTTGAATTCGTGCCTCTTTGGAATTCGTCCAATCGCTCTGACCAATTAAGCCGTACGTTCTTATCGAGCTACGTGGACATTCTAATACGCTTGTTACAACTTATTTATGTTGTTAGTAAGTGTTAGTTTGAAATTATATTTTTCATTTTGGCTATTTTTGATTTTATAGTAATTATTGTTATTTTTTTTGTTTATTCGGCGGAAAGTTGGTAAACGGAAGTGTCTTATCATTATGTTCCCAGGTTCTCTCTCCATACCTTGCTACATGAGGGATACAGCGTGAAGCTTAAAAAAACATCAGTGTTTAAAATTAAGCCTAAAGAGCAAACAACATATAAATAAATATTGAATCGTATAGAAGTTTGTACAAAAGAACCGTATTTAGACCTCAGCAAATTTATGAACGATTGATACTTGAAAAAAAAAATACAATAAATAAAATTAAACGAAACAAACGGGAAGTCGTTAGTATTTAATGAATTTTAAAAGAGCAAAACTATAGCAGAACTGATAAAGACAGTTGAAAGGATGTTATTATCGCTGAGAAAAAATCTAGTAAAGGTATCATTTCGCGCGTGTGGAACCAACATTATGATAATATAACGTGTTGTGTGGGAACTGCGTAGGCTGGTTGGTATAGCTAAGGCAATTTACAATTTTAAAAAGGCGCAGGGGCTCAGGTGTGTGACTATGACGTGACGGTTGTGGGTTCAATCCCCATTGGAGAGAACGAATTATTGATTTAATAATATTTTCATTTCTTCGCTCAGGAACCAAGGTAATAGCTTGGCGTAGGTGTGTGACTATGCGACGGTTGTGGGTTCAATCCCCACTCGAAAAACTAATTATTGATTATTTTTAATATTTTGATTTCTTCGCTCTTGAACTAAGGCAACAGCCTGGCGTTGAGTTCCGCCACTAAACACGCAATGCCTCGAAAAAATTTACGAAAATTGGGAAATGAGAGTGTTTTAACACTACGTTACTTCTGCCGATCCTGCTGTATGCGGGATACAGCGTGAAGCTGATAAAAAAATGTATTATTAAGATGTGTAACCGAGAAAAGAAATAGTATCTCACTGGCTATACCTAGTGTGGTGGGTGGGTGCTGTAGCGCCTTTATCATGTTCGTTAGGTCAAGGATCAATTGTTTAGTTATATTGAATTTTGTAAACTATAAGTGATTTTGGTTACTCAATATCAATATTTTTTCTTTGTTACCTTATTTGATTTTCATGTATATGTAGTAATAAGTTTTATTTTATATATATTATCGTATATGTTATCGTATATTTTTTTTTGTAGTAATATGAGGCCAGTGGCGCAGGGGCACAAGGTGTGCCTGTGAAAGCGATTGGTTGTGGGTTCGATCCCCACTCGAAGAGATGAAATATTTATTTAAATTTATATTTTCATATCTTCGCCTTTGTGTCGAGGACAAGCGCGGCGTTGAGTTCTGCCACTCAACACGCAATGCCTCTAGAATTCGGCAGAAAGTGGGGAACGGAGTTTCTTAACACCAGGTTCCCTCTGCCTACCCTGCTGTGTGCGGGATACAGCGTGAAGCTGATTTATTTTTTAGTAATAAGCTTTTTTATTTAATTTACTTATAAGCATTTCCCATAATATCATTTGATCCTATTACGATTGCAGTTACGCATGTTTCTATTGCTTGACTTGATAATACACGAAAAATTACAATCAAGAGGATAGTCTTTATTTTTTTAGGATTTAATATATTTATTATAAATATGGATTAATTATTTTAGTATATTTTAGCTCCACGTTTTTATTCCTACATCTGACGAATAGCGAAACTCAACATCATGCTTTGTCTAGTACAGAGGAAAAATAAAAACAATTTTTTATTCTCATTATTAGTACAAAAAATCAAAATGTCACTCTGTATCCCGCACACAGCAGGGTAGGCAGAGAGAACCTAGTGTTAGCGCACTCCATTCCCCCTTTTCCGCCGAGATTGAAAGCATTGCGTGTTGAGGCAGAACTCAACGCCGCGCTTTGCCTTCACACCAGAGCGAAGAAATGAAAATATAAATGTGGAGATCGAACCCGGTCGATTTTACAGTCACTCTTTAGGCCACTGCGCCACGCCTGGCCTCAATAATATCGATATTAACTAATATTTAATTAGTAAACTTACAAAAAAAATCTTATTAAACATTCATTCAAGTTCTCAAGAAATTACAGTTTAGTCTGTGGGGCTCCACCCAACTTTTTGCTTCGCGCAGTATGATTTATGGTCGCCTTTGTACGCTGTGCGCTGTGTGGGTAAACGGTAAAACGACCGCTTTTCTCACGGATGGAGTCGAATGCATACACTTGTTACAATGTTTTGAAAATTTTACTATATAATAAGATAGATAGGCCGTAGACTCAGTGGTACAGTGTCTGAATGTAAACGCGACGGTTGTGAGTTCGATTCCTCCTCGGAGGAATTAATTATTTTTATTTGCTTGCTCAGGTAAAAAGTGGCGAAAGGACTTCACCCTAACCTAACCTACCCTGCTATGCGTAAAAAAATCGGGTGGGGACTAAAGAATGTGCTCGGTGTCTGAGAAATTGCAACCACTACGTGGTTACTTGAGAGACAAACTATTTGTTGTAGTCTAGTTTCATATAACGCTATATAAAAAATTGAGACTTCTATACAATTTCATAAGTTATTTGGGGTTTTTGTGATTCTAAAATTGGGCTTTTAATATGACTTCTTTTATTACATGGTCAATAAATGAAAAAAATTGATTTGGTGTAAAGAAACAAGAACAATAAAAAAGCCATGTTGTGTTTAAAGTTACTAAAGTTGCCTACTGAAAAAAGGTAAGTACATACATATATTAAAGTAACGGCCAACTCGCGGCTTCGCCAGCATACCACCTGTAATACTTTTATTATGCTGAATTTGCCAACAGATTAATACATTCAATCATGAACACTACGTATGATAGGACGTCACCGGCGGCAAGGGCGTCCCCCGCGCGACTCTAGCCGAGGCTTGCGGCCGTAAACAGAGCGTTGAATTATTTTAACTTTACATTTTCTCGAAAAGTATACGTCCAAATTACATGCTATGAAAGCCGAAGATTATCTTCATGAAATTTTCTTGATGATGAAATAACTTTCGTTCGTAAGTTTTCAATATACCTGTGATATAAAAATTCTTACAAACAATTTAAAAAAAAATTATCCTAACGGTATTTGAACTCGCGCCTTTTCGCATCAAAACGCTCAGACCACCAAGCCATACGGCACCAAGCTATACGTCGAAAGACGCAGATATATTGTAAGTTATTTATTTTGTTAGCATCTATTCACGATCTCGTCTAAACAAAGTAACGATGTCTATTGAAATTCAAAGTAAATACTGTTAAAATACAAACCTATTCATACATAGTACTAAATACGTACTGTATAATTAAGCACTTTACATTTCATATTTCGCAGGATATATGTATTTAAAAAAATATATATTTTTTTATTTTTATTTTATATTGTTAAAATAAGTTCTATTTCAATATATTTATATATTTTTAGGTTTATCTATCTACACTAATATAATAAAGTGGAAGAGTTAGTTTGCTTGTTTATTAGTTTTAACGTTTAAATCTCTGGATCTACTGGTCCGATTTACTTTTTTTGTTGTTTTATATGACAGTGTATTCCTCAGGAGTTCTATAGGCTATATGAAATCACGGTGTAACTCTAAGTTAGCCTTAAATAACGAAATAAATTGTTATCATAATATAATATAATGAACGCCATCGAATTGCTTTAAGCGCGTGCGCTGCATAAATAGCTAAACATATGACAGTATATTGTATGACAAAAATATTCTATTTCATTACTTCTAAGAAAAAGTCTACGAAACTGTATATCTATTTCTTATAAATAGGTCAGAATACGGCATTAATAATTGATTGAAGAATATTGACCTTATTTTTCACCGATTATTATTTGGATTTTGAAATTTACTATATATAAGATAAACTTCGGCATTTATAGCATGTAAATTGGACGTTTCCTCTTCGAGAAAATGTAAAATCAAAATAATTCAACGCTCTGTTGACAGCAGCAAGCCTAGGCTCGAATCCCGCGGGGGGCGCCCTTGTCACCGATGGCTGCTCCGTGTGGAATAAGAGTGAAGCTAAAAAAAATATTGTAACACAATCTTTTCAATGTTATATTATATGTATCTTACTGGACCAGCCTAAATATTCAGAAACCTACAATAACTCTACAATATACGAATGTCACAATATATTATTACCTTAACTTGACATATTTCAAAGAAGATAATTACAGAGCGGTGAACAAGTTTTGGTCGGCCTGTAGTTAGCTCAGTAGACGGCTGCGGATCTTAAACTAACTGATGATGCTGACCCCATCACTAAAGCGAACAACCCAAAATATGTAGGTAGGGCTACACACAACCGCAGCCATACACGCTACACACACCGTCCCCGCCGGTGGACACGAGGTCCCAGTTTTTCTGTGGCCCAATCGTGCCTCGGCGCGAGAGGTGCCCGCAATTAAAAATCCAAAAGGGCATCAAGAGCCCTACCCAGTAGGCCTAGCTCGGATCGAGCGAAGCAAAGTCCTCCACTACAAACGGTGTACGCAAGTCGCGGTCCGAGTCTCAAAGGAGACGCCCTTGCGACATTGTGTTCTCATTTGTTGATGCCTTCCATGGTAACCAAGCCAAGGTCAGAGCTCTTTTAGCTTGGCCTCCCAAAGCCGGGTGACGCTGTAGAGGCCAGTAGGGCCAAGCGCATACTGCTCATTCGAATAAGGATAAGGATGCGGATCTTAAGATTTTTCTTACTTTTGTATATTTTCTTCCTAAATCAACAATGTGCATAAAATTAGAAAACCTAACTTCAGGGCGACCACGACTTGTTGACCGTACTATATATTCCTTAAGTCTAGTTAAGTTGTAACTTAGTCCTAGACATAGTTACAAAGAATGATAAGGCAAAATGACATCATGATGCTTTGAAGTAAACAAATACATATGTTACAATTGACTTGTAACACATATAAAATTGTTTTAAATATAGCAGCGGGATTTGAACTCGCGCCTCATAAAAACCTTGTGGTCAAAGCACTTGGACGGTTTCTAAGAGGCGCGGGTTCAAATCCCGAAGCGTTATAAATTTTATTTATTTTCTAAAGTCTTTTCTCTTCTAAGTGTTAAATAACAATTTAAAAAATTTTAAAATGAGTAAATTTAAATAATACTTTAAGTCCATCCATTGTGGCAATAGATGGACTTAAAAATGTCTCCGGTTGTGAGTTTGATGCTCATTAGAGACCGAAAAAGCCGAAAGCGGAGTGTCCTAACACTTAGCTTTATGTTTTCTCTGTCTACTCTTCTAGATAAATGAACAAAAAAAAAATCTTTTAAAGGCCTCGTATAGCCTCACAGAGTTTACTTTTAATATATTTTGTGTGTATCTTACGGTAATTTCTCGTGTGAATGAGACCTTTTGTCATGTCAGTAGGTTAACTCTGAAGTGGAAGAAAATGGTATTTATGATTAAAATAAAGTGCACTTTGGGAAATAGGTTTGTATAACACTTTAAAATTTTGGAAAAAATGAAAGTTTTATAATTACTGTTGAAGCCAGTCTTGGCCACCCACAAGCGACAGGTTGTGGGTTCGACTCCCACTCGAGGAAATTAAATATTTATTATTTTCATTCTTTCGCTCTGGTGTCGAGGCGCTAGCCGTTGAGTTCCGCCACTCGACATGTATTTTTTCCGGAAATCGGCGAAAAGTGAACAAGCGGAGTGTCTTAACACTAGGGATCCCCTGCCTACCCTAGCTTCATGCAGGCTACAGCGTGAAGCTGAATTTATGACATGAGTAAGTATAATTTTAATTCATAGCCATATTAAAGTTCGACTACTAAGTCTATATTTTACTTTAATTTTTAAATCGAAGAATATAACATGGCTTCCGTTACTTGTTTAATTTCACAAGTTTCTGGAGATTTTGCAGACTATCCACATATTCACATTTGCATAGTAGGTACTCTATATTGATATGTACATATTTATATCAATTTAATCATTTTTTTTGTTTCTCTTTTTAGCCTGAGTATTGTTGGCAGTATACTTAGTTACTAATTAAGCCATTCTTTTTTCCACTTTCTGTTTAATTTTCGAAATTTTCAAACATAATTTATTTCTGTTTGTGTAGTGGGGAACGGAGTGTCTTAACACTAGGTTCCCTCTGCTTACCCTGCTGTGTGCGGAATACAGCGTGAAGCTGATCTAATTTAATTTTAAAATTAATTTCTCGATTGGATCCTAAATCCAGACTACTAAAAAATTCTAAATTTTAATATAACCACAAATTTATTTTTTATGCTAGTTCAGCACTAATCGATCCACAATGCCTATCTAGAACATTTTGAAACTGGACCAATTATTTTATTATTATTATTATGAAAGTATTATTTGCTTTCCGCGTTACGATAGCGACCTTGTTACGGTTGTAAGGGATTGTTTGTATTTCATAACAATCTATTGTTATTTACAGGCCTATGTAAATATTGCAATTTCACATTGTTATACTAAATTTAGTATAAGGTGATTTGACTGTAAATATAGGGTGTACTTTTATGAAACGATGATAAGAAATCCTTTTTTTTTTAATAGATAAGACAAGGGACTGGCTTCATTGCCCTGGTTGGGATCGAACTCACACGATGGTCGTAGTAATGTGAGCTTTACGCTTTTTTCTTGAAATGAAGACTAAGGGAACCTAGTGTTAAGACACTCCGTTCCCCACTTTTCGCCAATTTTTGACGACATGGCATACTCAACCTTTTAATTTTGTTTCATAAATTCTACAGATTATTTTGCTAAATTTCTTCTAAACAAAAGCACTAAATCGAAGGCTCATACAAACTTATGATATTTTTTTAAAAAAGTATGAATGTCACCGATATAATCCGATACAAGTATATCAGGTTGTGAATGAACTGGGTCCGGCCTTGCGCCCACGCAATACGGTATGCTTTGTAAATAAATTAGTTAAGTAAAAAATATAAATAAGCATTAGTATTATAGTGATGCAAAAAAAAAAGTTTTTTGGGTCGTAAAAAAACAGCTTCACGTTTTTTCCAGCAACGCAAGGTAGGCAGAGGGTATCTAAAGCTATGTCATTCCGTCATTTCCATTGCCATTTTTGCCTAATTTTTAAGACATTGCATGTTGAGTAACGTAAGTCTACGTCGCGCTTTGTCAACGCAAGCATATCAAGTCAACAGCGGGAATATATAGAGTAAATTGAACTGAACGATAATCGAACCTACAACCATTGCGTTGACAGTATCAAGTCTAATAAAGCGTTAGAACATAGAAAACGGTATTACGGACTTATATTGACTTATGTGATAAGTCAATAGTCAATAGTCTTATTCTATTAAGGTAAAAAAAAATAACAAATTTTTCACCTTTGTTGCCGCCAAGGAACCCGCATCTTTTTGTTTGGGCTGGTTATCAATTCAAATGTGATGCAGGTATTGTAAATATAGATTTTTTATTTTACAAAACTTATAAAATCAGCTTCACGCAGCAGGGTAGGCAGAGGGAATCTAGTATTAAGACACTCCGTTTCCCATTTTCCGCTGAAGTCTGGAGTTATTGCGTGTTGAGTGTACGGAACTCAACGCCGCGCGTGGTGCCTCGAGTTTTCCTTGAGTGGGGATCAAACCCACAACCAATCGATTTTACAGTCACACTTTGTGCCCCTGCGCCACAAGTTGCCTAACAAAACTTATAATTTTATTAAACTTATAAGTAATTCTTTTCTGAAATATATGTAGATAATAGTAGTATGTAAATACGCTGTTTTAGTATAGTCAGAATGTGCAGACAAAACGCAGCGACTATGGATTCAAATCCTATTTGAGGTATCATATTTATTTTTACAATACATATAGATTTAAACTCAATTTGGTTGAGAAAAGTGCGGCGTTGGTTTCTAGAAGCTTCTCAATAGACAAAATTCAATAGTTTTTACTTCTTTTTATTTTTTCTTCATTTTAATTATAGATAGCGTGCAATAAATGTAAATCTATACTTATAATAAATCTGTAGAAAAGTTATTGAAAATATTTAAAAAAAAATTAGCCAGGGTGTTAAAGGATAATTAACAGAATCCATTTCCAACATTTTTAGAATTTTTGTCTGTTTGTCTGTTTATGTGAACACGTATCACGTAAAAAGTACACAATAAATTTAAGCAACTTTTATACATAAAAATTACAAATAAATCAAGGTAGGTTTTAGTGTTTATTTCATTGTAATCGCTTCACTCTATCAAAAGATATAAGTATTTAAGTTTTCAAGAAGTTAATATTTGAGATAGTAAAAATTAATACAAGTAACGCTATCTATTGACCAATAGTAGGTACTAACGAATCTTGATAACGCAAAAAACGTTCTGTGGAGTTAAACACTAATTACGACGGGAGGAATATTAATCATTTTAATACTAAAGATATAAGTTTTTAAGTTTTCAAGAAGTTTATATTTGAAATAGTAAAAATCGATACAAGAACGCTATCTATTGACTAATAGTAGGTACTAACGAATCTTGATAACGCAAAAAAATGTTCTGTGGAGTTAAACACTAATTACGACGGGAGGAATATTAATCATTTTAATACTAAAGAATATTAATCATTTTAATACTAAAGATATAAGTATTTAAGTTTTCAAGAAGTTTATATTTGAGATATTAAAAAATCGATACAAGAACGCTATCTATTGACCAATAGTAGGTACTAACGAATCTTGATAACGCAAAAAACGTTCTGTGGAGTTAAACATTAATTACGACGGGAGGAATATTAATCTATACTTATAATAAATCTGTAGAAAAGTCGTTTATGTACATTGAAAATATTTAAAAAAAAATTAGCCAGGGTGTTAAAGGATAATTAACAGAATCCATTTCCAACATTTTTGGAATTTTTGTCTGTTTGTCAGTTTATGTGAACACGTATCACGTAAAAAGTACACAATAAATTTAAGCAACTTTTATACATAAAAATTACAAATAAATCAAAGTAGCTTTTAGTGTTTATTTCATTGTAGTCGCTTCACTCTATCAAAAGATATAAGTATTTAAGTTTTCAAGAAGTTAATATTTGAGATATTAAAAAACCGATACAAGTAACGCTATCTATTGACCAATAGTAGGTACTAACGAATCTTGATAACGCAAAAAACGTTCTGTGGAGTTAAACACTAATTACGACGGGAGGAATATTAATCATTTTAATACTAAAGATATAAGTATTTAAGTTTTCAAGAAGTTTATATTTGAAATAGTAAAAATCGATACAAGAACGCTATGTATTGACTACATATGATAATGAATGTTGATAACGCATAAAACATATTGCTGAGTTATTATTTGCTAAACGTTAATTTCGTCGTGTAAGTGTAATCTATACTTATAATAAATTTAACATAAACATAGTAGTATCTTTCTAACAATGTTCGAATGGTTACAGTTCAATTGTAAGTCCAATAGATGGCGAAAATTACCTTCGTTACAGTCTAGCTTAATTCGTAATTATTTAACACAGTGATAAAAAATGATTTAATATTCAAAGAAATGTTTTGAATAGGTTCTTCAGTCCGTTCGTTCGTTTATGTTATTAATATTTTTTTAAAAAACGTATAAAATAATAACTTATGGGAGCAAACTAAAAAAAAATCTCTCAAGAAAAAAATGC
>JAATLQ010025975.1:0-14980 GCA_013421005.1 Heliconius erato x Heliconius himera | reverse complement strand
ATTGCACTATTGCACCTGTATGTTGCATGTATGTATGTGCCAAGGGTATTTTAGGGTACAAAAACACCTCAAAATCCTTTTAAGATTACTTTGTTGTTTGTCTGTCTGTCAAGAGTATTTTGTACAAGATCGCTTAAAGGTTAGATATCTCAATGTTGAGGTCTATATTCCCTTAGAGCACAAAAAATCTATCTTCTAAATCATCGCAATCAAATGACGATAAACTATGAGGGTTTATGCATCCCGTTGATACACAATTACGAAATTTGTTAAGAAGTTAAAACTTACGGCACGTATAAAGGAAAATTCCAAAATTTTTCAAAAATTGACAACTTTTTGTATTTGTGTCACAGAAAAAATCTCTCGGGTCTGGGACTGGTACGAAACTCTCGGGTCATGAGTACGACTTGAACTTGACCGAAAATATTGATTATTTCATAGATTATATAAAAATGCCTAATAACGTGCTTTCTATGTATATTCTGTATATCAATTATATATTTAATTAAAATATGTGATTAATTTAAAAACTGTACAGGAGCTAATATAGGTTATTTTACAAAGAATATAGTGAATACTTATCCAAATAAATAAATTAATAATTAAGGCTGTTTGTAATATCTCTATTTCTTAAATGAATAATCATCTAATTCAAGCGGGCAAAGCCGCGGGCAGGCCGCTAGTAAGTAAATAAATAAATAAAAAAGAATATCATTAGATTATATAAATCACTTTACCTACATTACAAAAAGCATATAAAATTTTTAAAAAAATGCACGCAATTACAAAAGGTATATATACCTATATCTAAGAACGCTATAATATGCTTCGCACGTTTTTACACTCTACGGGTAGCTACGTCTATAACCTACAATTACAATAGAGACTATTACAGAACTTCTATAATTTTATTATTGTTTTTACATACATATTTAAGTTTTAATGACATAATAATGGAATTATAATAATAATTACTTTTGTATCATGCTTTATCACGCTACGTATAGAACATAGTGTCAAGATATTCCGTTCTCAACTTTACGTCTGAATTTGAGACACTATGCGTTGAGTGGCGGATGATTAACGCCGCGCTCTGTCTTAGATATAAATAAATCAATTAATAAATAAAGATCATACCTATAGCTAATGTTAACATTTAGACACCACTACAATAGTCTCAAATCAAATAATAATTTAAACGTTATTTACTCAATGAGGCCAGTAGTGACACATGGGCACAAACGTGTGAATGTAATCGCAATAGGTTGTGGGTTCGATCACCACTCAAGGAAATTAAATATTTAATTTTGCAACTCAACACACAATACCTCCAGAATTCGGCGGAAACTGAAGCTCTAAACCATATTATTTAATTATATATTAATAAATGCAATTATTAATGGAGATGAAATCACCTTCACGCTGTATCAAGCATGCAGCAGGGTAGGCAGAGGGAATTTAGTGTTAAGACACTCCGTTCTCCACTTTCCGCAACCAATCGCATTGTCAGTCACACTTTGGCCTCATTAATAGAGATATTTTCCAAAAAAGAAATACTTTCTCATATTCCCAGAAAGAGTGTGAATATTATTTACAATATATATATATATACATGGCATAAGTAGACGTCCGTCCGGTTTTCACTAAGCAAGGATGTATCAACCTCGTTACAAATCTCCACTCGTGCGCATACATTATTCAATACATCAGACTGTGACATGTCGCCGACGAAATGAAACGACCTTAGAGTTTTAAAGTTGAAAGAGGTTCTAGTTCTTTTGGATTTTTTTTAAATATGAAGTATTCCATTTAGTTCCATTTGCTTAATCCATAAAAACTTCTATATGTATATATATAATAAGTTGAACCTAGCAAGACTTAAACGCCTGTCTCAAACCGTCCCTAAGATATAATATACGAAAAGAATAAAAAATATTAAATGTAAATGATCAATCAAAAATATTATGTTTTATTTCACCGCCCAATTCTGTTCGTGGAAAATGTGTAAAATACTTTTTTTATATCATTAATTCTCCTCTATTTCTTTCGAAATAGGATATACTCACATAATTTTGAAATATACATTTTTAAATAATAAAAATTTTCGCAATTTCCAAAAAAAAAAACATATAGGCAGCTTGCCTTCGTGTACGATATCTCGATCAATTTTAATTCGATGTTAATTTACTATTTCTATATCATTTCACATCTGTGGCCATAAATTCTGAAGTTTTGACTGATTCTGCGTACTGTTACATTATTAATTTTTAGCCATCTGTCTTACGTCTCTGGTACCGAAATAATTACAGTGACATTCCGACCGAATGCACTTAGTTTAAAGTAGATATACATTTATATATATATAAATATATAAATAATACTAAAATTGTAGACGCGACGATTGTGGGTTCCTTTCCCACTGAAGGAAATGAATTCTTTCAATTCTTTGGTTTGCTGTAAGCTCATTTTTAGGATTTAAAATATAAAACTTAAAATAAACACTACACAATATACCATTATAGTCATACTATATAGTTATATAGTTTAACTTTTTTTTATGAAAAAGATAAGGCAAACGAGCGTTCGGGTCAATCGATGGTAAGTGACTACCGCCGCCCACGACCCCGTGCAACACCAGAGGAGCTACAGGCGCGTTGCCGACCGACGAGCTGGAGAAAGACGCGCTTTTTGAAGGTATTCATATCATATCGACCTGGAAACAATGGATCAGGTATGCCGTTCTACAGTTCCGTGGCGCGTAGAAAGAAGAGGCATGTTCCTACGAAACCGCGCAGTAGTAGAGTACCACGTATCCAGGTGGTGTAGATTTATTAGAAATAGAGATTAAGCTTGTGACGTACTGTGCGGTAAGAAATTCAATACGAAAACAAGTCAATCAGTTCTTCAGAACACTCCCCATGTTAATGCAGTAGAGAAAGCCCAGCGAGGAGACGTCTCTACGCAAAGTCAAGCCTTTCGAAGATCATTGAGTCCCCAACGATTCGAACGGCTCTATCTTAGACTCTAAAAGTAAAACAATTAACAGGATATGCCAAAAAATAAAAATTAAATTAAATTAGCTTGAAGCTATATCCCGCACACAGCAGGGAAGGCACAGGGAACTTTCCAACTTTCCGTCGAGTTATGGAAGCATTGCGTGTTGAGAGGCGGAACTCAACGCCGCGCTTTGCCTCGACACCAGAGCGAATAAATTAAAATATAAATGCAAATAAATATTTCACTTCCTCGATTTACGATCGAACCCACAACCAGTCGATTTTATACGATTATGTCACACTTTGTGCCCCTGCGCCACTATAATGAATATGTAAATATAACTAATAACAGATTATTAATCTTTTTTACTGTTATAATTATATTATTTACGAATAGTTTTTAACAATAATCTACTACTTCACTCTGTATCCCGCTCAGCAGAGGAAAGAAATGAAAATATTAAATATAATCCTCAAGTGGGAATCAAACACAAGCTATCTTGTTTACACACGCTTATATATTAAGTTTTGGAGTAATATTTTAGGAATTTATCATAAATACTATTTCTTTTTGCTATAAATAGCTTTACTTAAAATACGAAGACCGGTGTTTTCTCAGACGCACCGTTTATGGGTACCGTCCGCTGTCAACTGAATTTAACCAAAAAAGCCAATCCTTCCACGTCCTCGAGCGTATAGCGAAATGGAAAACTTTACACTGCCTGTATTTGGTTCCAAGGTAAAGTTGTGCGTGAGTCAGCTAGGAGGACCAAATATTGAAAAACATAAGTTCATATTATGAGAAAGTTCTAGAATTTGATTTTGTTAAAAAAATATTTGTTAAAGTGGTGTTTTTTCTTTATGCAGGTAGTTCACTAATTTCAAATTACATAAAAGACAAATTTTGGTTTGTTCATAGAGGTAGCCGGGACCCAGGTGCACAAGGATGTGACTGTATCGCGACGGTTATGGGTTCGAGTCCAACTCGGAGAAAATAATCATAATTTATTAATATTGTCATTTCTTCGTTCTGGCACAAAGGCAAAAGCCCGGCGTTGAGTTCCGCTACTTAACACGCAATGCCTCGAAAAATTAAGTGCGGTGTGCGTTATACAGTGTGAAGCTGATTTAATGTGATTTGGTCTGTGCATAAGTACTGTTCCAACGTTCTTGGACTCTGTAAGTTTTTACATAAGTATTGGTACGAATCCATTCATGCGCGAGTCCGACTCACACTTGGCCGATTTATTTATTTTATAATATTTTTCTACTTTTAATATGTATATATGTCGGTTAAAATTAATAGAATTTATTAGTGAAGAATGTTATTTTATCTTTTGCGGATCGTCCTGCAGACAGAAGCTTTGTCGATTTCTCGCTATACTTAATGACGTCCGATCGTTAAGTTGTTTATGTTATAAGCGAAAGCGACTTTTTGATATTTTTTTATTTAATGAATAATAAATATAAAGGTATTTTTTGCGACTTAAAAAAATTGACACCACATTATAGTACACATTTTTAATATACTATATAACCATCGAGGCGCAATAGGACAGTATCTGATTGTAAAACACGATAGTTGTGGGTTCGATCCATCTGGGGGAATCATTCATTTTCATTTTCTTGCTCTGGTAAGAGATTGGTGATGTTGAGTTGTGTCATTCAACACGCATTATCTTTAATCTGGGTAGAAAACGAATAGTTTCTTGGACACTACTGGTTTTCCCCGCCCTCCCTACAATATATGAGGTAAAAAACTGTCATAGTATAAGATGTGATATGACTTTACTGTGTAGTAAAGTGAACTGCGTAGTAGTATTTACAGTAAGTTTTAGTAAAATTCTAATAATATTTTTTGTATTAGAATTTTATTCTTATAAAATAGAAAATGTCAAATGTAACTGTAGCAAATAAGATGAATTTAATTTAATTTTAGATAATTTTGGATAATTGACCAATTAAATACAAGAATGAGATCAAAAAATCGAATTTATTATATTATATTTTAATTTTAGAAAACATTTAGAACTTTAAGGACTCAAAATTATGTTAAAAGATCTTATATTACATAGAAATTCAAATATAATTTCCTTGGACCACCACCACGCATTCTTCGTGCGCACGCGATCAGTTATACACCGAGAGTCAGGAATGCGATCATTCGATACTGCAATATGTGCTGTTATTATATATTTAACGTTTCCATTTAAATATTTATTGTAAACATCAATCTTCATCGATTATTTAAATTATAAACAAAAAAAGGTATATTTATATATAATTATCAAATATATGTATGAGAACGTTTGGGAAAAGTATGGGGAGTCAATTTTTGACCGATATGTTAAAAATATTTTTTTTTACGCTATATCCTGCACAAGCAGGGTAGGCAGAGGAAACCTAGTGTTAACATACATCTGTTCCCCATTCTCCACAGAATTTTTGCAAGCATTACATGTTGAGTGGTGGAACTCTACGCCGCACCGGGCTTAAGGCTTGGTGGCAGAGCGAAGAAATTAAATAGATAATAATTAACTCCTTTGAGTGGAGATCGAACCCACAAGCATCGCGTTACAGTCACATCCTTGTGCCCCTGCGCCACGACGGCCGCAAATGACTTCAAATATATTTAATTGTTCAATCTAAAAGTTATATTATATACCGAGGCCAGTTTTGGCGCAGAGGCACAAAGTATGACTGTAAATTCAACTGGTTGTGGGTTCGATCCCCACTCGAGGAAGTGAAATATTTATTTACATTTATATTTTCATTTCTTCGCTCTGGTTTCGAGGCAAAGCGCGGCGCTGAGTTCCGCCATTCAACACGCAATGCCTCCAGAACTCAGCGGAAAGTGGGGAACGGAGTGTCTTAACACTAGGTTCCCTCTGCCTACCCTGCTGTGTGCGGGATACAGCGTGAAGCTGATTTATTATTTATATTATATACCGATCGATAGCAAAGTAAATTTCTACGAGTAGTTCTGTTTCCTTCCACAGCTATAGGCTCGCACTTTCACAGAAGATTCGCGTACAACATCTCATGCTGGCGTCACATCGACTATGACGATGAAAGTTGTGATAAAATACCAAACACTACTTAGCACTAACTAAATAGTCATTTATGTTCACGGACCATTTGACTAGGTAAAATATAAATAAAAAAAATAAATCAGCTTCACGCTTTATCCCGCACACTGCATGGTAGGCAGAGGGAACCTATTGTTAAAACACTCTCCCCATTTTCTGCTGAATTCTGGAGGCTTGAGTGGCAGAACTCAACGCCGCGCTTATCCTTGACACCATAGCGAAGAAATGGAAACATAAATTTAAGTAAATATTTCATCTCCTCGAGTGGGGATATAGAATATAATAAAGCTATATATAGTATGTTTGGTTGGGCGCGCTAAGCTCGGGAACTATGGGTTTAAATTTATAACATTTTTGATGTTAAATAATCCATCATTATTATTATTATTAGTTGAGAAAGATTTTAGGCTATATTACCAATTTCAAGTAAATCGTTTCGAGTCCTTGGCCTTATGTCATATACAACGAATCATACAGACTTCATAGTATTCTTAGTATTTCTTAGTAGAAAAGCTAGTTTTGAATGTACCTAAGCTAGATTGAATAAATACTAAATACTAGTCTCTCAAAATTCTCTATATTTTATTTATTTATTTATTTAAAAGGGGGCGAATCGAAACGAATGCCTAATTGTCTGTTCCGTATTTTAACGAAGCTACATTGAATGATACATAATAAAAATGTTATATTATATATTTTTTTCCACTTTTGTTTAATTAAATAGTTAAATGGAATGGGAAATGTGTAAGTATATGTTTTTTTTTATAGAGAGGTCGTCGTGTCGCTGGCCAGCACAATACGTGAATGTAAACGCGATTGATGCGAGTTCAATTCCTAGTCAGAGGAATGAATTATTTTCATATCCGCGCTCTAGTAATAAGACAAAGCGCAGCGTTGAACTCTGCAAATCAACGCGCAATGTCTTGAAAATAGGGCGAAAAGTAGTGTACGGAGTGCCATAACACCAGATACGCGCTGCCTGCCTTGCTGTCAGGTGGATACAGAAACAGCGAAATATAAACAAAAATTACACTTCCCCAATCTATTAAGAATAATATCCCGATTAACCTTACACTCCTCTCATCTACCTAAAAAAAAAAAAAAATAAAAAAAAAACGCAAAAAAAAAACTCACCAAATAACAATCGATAGGTTTCTCCCTCGGTCTATGATATGCTTTCTGCAGCTCGGTCTGTTTGAGCGCGTGCGCGATGTGCAACGCGCTGGCATCGAACCTGCCATACTGGTAGTCCGGCGTGTCGCGCGACAGCTCCCGCGCGGGCGACGCGTGCACGCTGCCGCCGTTCGTGGCGCGGGTGGGTGACACTGTTGGGGAAACAAAGGAACTTATATTAATAGAGCTTCAGCTTCACGTATATCCCGCATACAGCAGGGTAGACAGAGGGAACCTAGTGTTAAGACACTCCGTTCCCCACTTTCTGCCGATTTCTGGAGGCATTGCGTGTTGAGTTGTCCGCAACTCAGTCAACGCCGCGCCTTGCCTCGACACCAGAGCGTAGAAATGGAAATATAAATTTAAGTAAATATTTCATCTCCTCGAGTTGGGATCGAACCCACATCCAGTCGGTTTTACAGTCACATCTCGTGCCGCTGCGCTACGACTGGCCTCTATTTATAAAATATTTATAATAATTACATCCAAGGAAAAAAAATATAAAAAAAATGTTTTGTAATTATTTTTTTATAAAAGATGTGCTTATGCTGCCGAATTTAAATTGCTCTTAGTCACGTTCCCATTGACCTACAATCATAAAATTGGTACAATGGAAATTGGAACCCTCGCTACCGAGACCGACTCGCACTTGACCGGTTTATTATTTTTTTAAGTCAGTAACAAACATATCAGAGTCTATTAGCAGCAATTCACGCGTACCCATGTAGATCCGCCGTTATGCATAACGATGGCGTTGAGATGGAAGCGAGTGATTTATACGTTTTTTCTATTAATAATTATAAACTCCATATATACAATATACATGTATAATGTAAGTAGATACGTGTGCTAGTATAGCGGTTTTACGGTTTTTGATAGACATTATCGTGGTAAAGTTGGTGTGTGTTTATTTAGCACATTTTATTTTATGGAAAATTTGTAATTGGAAAATGTGTAATAAATATTTAATTTCCTCGAGTGGGGATCGAACCCACAACCAGTCGATTCTACAGTCACACTTTGTGCCTGTGCCCTGCGCCACGACTGGCCTCATAGAATAGAAAATTATATTTTGGTAAAATCCATTTTACAACAGTTGTAAAATTAAGTGTTACTTAGTAGATGAATAAATTAAAAGATTGCCACACAAAAATATTCTCTATTACAATTGAATACAGGTGTCGTTTCCGTTTGTACGTCCATTCACACCTTGGAATGGGGCCAACGACCTTTTATATAACCATAAGCCACATAGTGTGCCGTCCCATACAATTTACGTGCATACTTAGAAATAGCTATTAGAAAATACGTTGATTCAGTTTTTTTGAGTAAAATCAATGATTAATTCTTTTTTTTTTTTAAAATAAAATTAAAAATTAAGTCAGCTTCACGCATATACGCGAACCTGCTGGTTAGGTACAGGGAACCCAGTGTTTAGACACTCTGTTCCCCACATTTTACCGAATTCTGGTGCCGAAGGCATTGCATATTGAGTGGCGGAACTTAATGCCACGAAAATATAAACTTAAATAAATATTTTATTTCCTCGAGTTGTGGGTTCGAGGGATCGAACTTACAACTAGTCGCGTTGATAGTCACACTTTAAGTCACTGCGCCACGACTGGCCTCAACGGGTTTTTTTTAACACGTCACGACAACTTCGTGTCACAGTTGACAGTACAGTGAGATAGTAGTGGATTCGATTTTCGATAATTTCTATGCGAAGTTCTTATATTTTAGAATATTTGTAGTTGTACTCGAGAAATAATCAATTATGAGTATTTTTATGTAAAATTTTATAATTTCAAAAGAATCCCTACCAAAAAAAATCTCGAAAATAATTTTCATTAAACACATTATGTTACGTGGGGTAAAGAATCGGTCATTCAACTTCAAATATCACCCTCTAATCACCCCCTACGATGTGTTGTAAATAAAGTCCAAAGGAAAATCTCAGTTGCAATATTCTATAATGTAAATGGCAATATTCTATAATGTCAATAGGCTTAAATTTCCTTGTAATACTTTGATTAATTAATTGAGACCATCATGGCGCAGTGGTTCAGCGTTAGACCGTAAGCTCAATAGTTGTGGGTTCGATCCCCCTTGCACTCTATGTTAAATTATACCACTTAACTAGAAACATCTAGAATTAACGTAGAAATCGGAGAGGGGGTGCTACCTAAGAAAATATTTTATATAGGTTTTGATTTACGGAAAATACAAGGCAAACGAGCATTCGGGTCATCTGGTGGTAAGTGACCACCCCGATGTAACACCAGAGGAGAGTATATGTTTATCAACATAGCTTAGTGACTTTTTCGTTAAAAAAAAGCATTTTTTTATGTCTAACAACATTAGCAATATCCGATTTTGTCAATAAAGAACTTGTATGTTATAAAATAATGAAAATCGGTTTTTGAAAGTGTAAATATATAGAAGGGGTTAAATAAAAGTAGAAGGAGAAATAGTTCTACTCTGATTAAGAATTTCTTTAATCTATTAAAGTGACCTAAATAAAAAATACTGTGCCGCTGTAATAAATAGAAATGGAACGGAAAACGGAGTGTCTTAACACTAGGTTTCCTCTGCCTACCCTGCTGTGTGCGGAATACAGCGTGAAGCTGATTTTAGTGATAAATGGCAATGGCAAAATAAATAAAAATGGAATTATAAGTGAGATATAAGATAAGAAAAAAAGTTAATTTATTTATAATAGCCTACAGTGGACACAGATAACCTATTAGGTCAGATTATAAAAAAACAAGCATTTTAGTTTTTTTTAAACTCATATGGATAAACTCGCATCTACTTTGATTGCTTAATTCAGTATTATTACATAAAAATGTTAGTTATTTCCGTTATACACATTTATGGTGTTGTTAAACTAGTCTATGGTGTTCTAAGAAGTTGGGTTTTTTTGTTGACAAATCATTTGCTTCGACTTAGCGATAAAAGATGTCGTTTAAATTCAATATGTTACTTTTAATAATATTCAAATATATTATCATATGTATCACGGAAACATTTGATTGTACAGGTACGGTTTTGGGTTCGATTCCCACACGGGGGAGTGAAATATTTAATATTTTAATTTTATTAGTTCTGGTAACAAAGCAAAACGCGGGGTGCATTAAGTTCTGCAACTCAACAGATAATGCCTCCAGAATTTGGTGGAAAATGGTGAATGGAAGAATATTAATGGGAAACGGAGTGTCTTAATACTAAATTCCTAGTTTCTCTTTGTCTGCCCTGCTTTATGCGGAATACAGCCAAAAATCAATTTTACTTGCGCCTCTATTCCCATACTCAAATGGAAATAAGGTAAAACAATGTTAGGCATCCTAAGCGCCCTAGGTAACTCGGAGTTACCTCGAGAAATGAACTATCCAACCCAAAAATTATATTTTTAGTAGTAGTTCCTGAGATTAGCGCGTTCAACCAAACAACCTCTTCAAATTTATAATATTTTAATATAGATAAGTAACGTATGCATATAATTTAAAAAAAATGCATATAGTTTGCAAGTTGTAACATAATAGTCCATATGATAAATTATAAAATAGTTTAATATCATGAATCTTAGGTAATAGTGCTTAGATTTGTATAGAAAAATGTTGCCTAAAGTAGTAGTTTATAGTTGAGATTTATATAATAGTTCCTAAAACAGTTACAATTTTTCTTAGAACAAGCATAAAAATATACTTTATTGTAATATAAATGACCTCAACGACTCCGGAGTGTCGAACCCGCGACCTCCGCTTCAATAGGCGTCAACAAATATTTAACCTAAAATAAATGCTGCTTTTCTAACAGCTGTATTGCTCAAGCGTGTAACTGGATAAGGTATAAACATCTTACAACATGCCCCATACATTTCTTCATATGGCTGTAAGTAAAACGATACAGCTACTATAAAAGTGGCCGAAGTTAAATAATTTTGATTAATTTGTAAGTTTTAAATTTAAATTATATTTTCTATTTTCACGCTGTATCCCGCATATAGCTCCTGCCCTCCGGCAGAGGGTACCTGGGAACTTATTGTTAAGACACTCCGTTCCCATTGGGACACTTCAGCCGATTCTGATACATTGTGTGTTGAGTAGAGTACTCAATTTAATGTTATCTGATAAATAATTAATACCTATACTGTTTTTACTTTTTAAAAAACGTATTAAATATTTTACGTAACGACATTTATTTTAAAACTTTATAATTTTTTTATGTTATCTAAAAAATATTTTTCTTTCCTAGGTGTGGAATAACACTTTAAAAATGTCTAAAATTATATTATATCTATTATTTTACTATGACATTAATGATTAATTGATTAAAAAAAGGTAAGAATATAATTAATAACTATTATTTGGTCTTGACTACTTTAACTTTGTGTGGTTTTATTTTTCAAAATTGAAAGCAAATAATGAAAACAAAAAAATCTAATGATAAATTGAACCCAAAATGCAAAACAGAAGAAAAACTATTTTTTTAAACAAAATTAAAAATCATTTTTTTAGATATAACTCTTTTTTGTACTTGCCATACATACATAGTACTAAAATTAGGTTGGTATGTCTGCTACTTAGGTATTACCTACTAAACTTAGGAAGTGATTACGAGAGTTGCGTGAGTTCTATGAATCTAGTCTATGGTTTGATTGACGCAATGTTCGACTTGGCCATCACTAATATCGATTATAAGATTTTTTTTATAGGAAGTTATTAAAGAATAATGTAAACTGTACAATTAAAGTAATATGCATCGTGGCGCAGGAGAGCAAGCGTGGGGCTGTGATTCGATATGTTCCGGGTTCGTTTCTCGTTTGAGAAAATTAAGCATTTAAGATTTTTATTTCATAGCTCAGGTAGACAAAACGCGGTGTTGAATCCCGCCACTCAACACGAAATGCCTCCAGTGCCATTCGTTGAAAAGTAGGGAATGTAACTATCTTAACGAGAACGGAGCGTCTTATCGCGATGTTTCCATGGTTTTTGGTTCCCTCTGCTTTGTGCGGGATAGAGTGTTAAGCTAAAAAATATATATAGAGAGTAAGCTAAGACATGTGTTTCGTATGTAGGATATATCGATATAATCTAAATTCTAGAGACAGAGCTGAATATGAAGATGTCATGGCCCATTGGATCAGCGTCTGACAGTGATAGCTACTATTTTTTCTTTTTGTCACTCAGGTAGACGAAACACGGCGTTAAGTTCCGCCATTGAACATGCGAAATCTCGAAATTACGAAGGAAATCGAAGAAACAGAGTATTTTTTCACTAGGTTCCCTCCACCTTCCCTGTTATTATCAAATCCTACTAATAATAACTTTGGAGAAAACCTCTTAGACTTGTCCATACATAAACTAAAAAATGAGAAACCTAACTAAATATTTCATTCAACAAACATAATTTTATGAAATGAAATTCAATATATTTATGTTAATTTATTTGGGAAAATTGTCCATTTATGTTTCCAAGCCCATAGGTCGTAACAGCTAGCTTTAGGTCACTGGGCTGTCTCGCGGAATGCGGCTTTTGCAACAAGTTCTTCCGTCCCTTTCTATCTCGAGATCGTTCTCTTATGTTTCATTATGAATTGATCCTTTTCGCTCTGGTTGACAAACTATATGTCATCTCTTTCTAGAGATATATCTCCAAATCATGGTTTAAATATTAGGAGTCTTACTTGACGAAGTTATTGGTTTCTTCTTTTATATATATATATGTATGTATTTAATGTAATAAAAAAATATGTAAATAGTTAATGATATCTGAATACTTGTATAATTAAAATTAAAATAAATAGTTTTACGTATATCATTATGTTATGTTATTTTATAAACATTTTACTTTATAGGATATCAATTCCTATATAAAATAGCTGAGAGAAGAAATTTCTTATCACTCCATGGATTCACGGTACACATTACGTTGCTAAGTTTAACTTTTACTGCGCCTTTAAGGCATATATTTTTAAATTTCTTCCTCCACTCGAGCGCCAAAATAAATTAGAAACGGAGCAGGGTAGGAAGAGGGAACCTGGGAATTGAGTGTTACGACACTCCGTTCCCATTATGACACTTCCGTTTCCCACTTACCAAGTTATAAAAATACAAAAAATATATATAATATAAATCGCACAAAACTAATGTGATTTCATACATTTTATAGGCGGAAAAGTAAACGATACAGTAAACTAGTTTCAGACTTATATCGGCATTATATAACACTACCATATCAATTATGTTCAACAAATATGTGACTTTTTATACAGAATCTCGATATCGCATAGCAGCGACCAGTTATTATTTATATGAAAACTATCAGGTTTTTACTGTTTTATTTTTTATTACAAGTTTTTTTATGTACCTAACATTTTTACTAAAGGACTATTTTTAGTTTATTTTTTTCGAGGCTAAGTGCGGCGTTGTGTTCCACCACTCAACACACAAGCCTCCCGATGTTGGCGGAAAGTGGGGAATGAAGTGCCTTAACACTAGGTTCCTTCTTCCATCCCATCATCTCCCGGATCTATTCGTTGACAATATAGTCAGAGGGAACCTAGTGTTAATTCACTCGTTTTTCCACATTTCGCACTATTTTTTTCCTAAATTTTCGAGACATTGCGTGACAACGGCAGAACTCAACGCCGCGTCTAGTTGGCATCAAATCCATAACCATCTCGATAACAAGACGCTATTTCAATGTGCTACAGAGAGCTCTACATTTTTAATAATATGTTATATTTTCAAATATAACATATTAAAAATGTAATTAGCAAATAATACGTAGTTACATTGATTTCTGTTATTGGAAAATGTTTTATGTTAGTAATTTCAGTCTAAAAACAAAAGATGATGAAATTGAACTAGTAAAAAGTTTATTTTATTCAAGTATTTTATTTATAATATTACAGCAGACAAACAGACAGACGAAAATTCTGTTAAATGGTTTTTTAGCTTCTATTATTGATATGTGCATCAACAGATCCAATAATTTTTAATATATTTAATGTACAGAATTGACTTTTCTGCAATGTATGTATTAAATAAAGGTTTTGAGCCGTCAACATAAATAAATGTCAAATTCAGTAGTGTCAGTATGTCAATGTCAGAAGTGTCAGTCTTACAGGAAGCTACCACTAGCTCGGAAAGCAAATTCTGTAGAGAAGAGCCTGCAAATATACATTTTTAAAAGAAACGTCGCGAAACTTCATTATTATTATTGATGGCAGTTGTAGCGCAGGGGCTCAAAGTGTGACTGTAAACGCGACTGGTTGTGGGTTCGATCCCCACTCGAGGAAATGAAATATTTATTTAAATTTATATTTCCATTTCTTTTCCGTCACTCAGCACGCAATGCTTCCTGAATTCAACGGATAGTGGGGAACGGAGTGTCTTAACGCTAGGTTCCCTCTGCCTACCCTGCTGTGTGCGGGATTCAGCGTGAAGCAAAAAAAATCGATCTTTAATTCGTTTTATCAACATTAACCTATTTATAGAGTACTGCAAGCCTTCAACAATGGCCACGGCCTTAAGACGTATCGCATCGGCCACTCACAATGCATGACCTCAGCTTTAAACCAATCTGTATTTGTGTATCAGATTAAATAATATACAGTATACAAGTGATGAATCATTTAAATTTACGTCATAATCTATATATATATATATATATATATATATATATATATATATATATATATATATATATATATATATA
>JAATLQ010025969.1:24926-73919 GCA_013421005.1 Heliconius erato x Heliconius himera | reverse complement strand
ATATTTTGAACCATGTGGTCCATATTTTGTACACTTTTTTCTAATGTACAATAATGACATATTTTAGAAAATGTTGATTATTTCTAAGATGTTAATGTTCCTTAAGAATTCTAAAAATTGTTTTTGTTCCTAAATAACTATCAAACCTTTCAAAATATATAAGGCTGATTAATCTTTATAATTCCGAGTTTTATTACAAAAAAACCTTATGGTGGTCCATAATTGGCGCACTTACTCTACTATTTACGAAAGTTAATTTTCTAAAATGTTTTCAATTAAGAAGTTACAATTTATATTATTGTTTTATTTTATAAGAAAAATACACGCTTACCAGCCACCGTGGAGAAATGGAAACTCCAACGCAATTATTTGGCAAACGCGATACTTTTGTAAGAATAACAGCGACTTGGTTCTCTCATATAGAGTGCAACCTTCTAGTTATTCTGTTTGGATAAATGAGATACTTGACACTGGAACGGAAATAACGGTGAAATTTGATGCGGAACCTTCTATATTTGTTGTAAGTTATAACCACGCACTCTTACGATAATTCCAATAAATATTTTCTTTTTTTTTATCCTCACACTTTAGTTTTAGTTAGAGAGACAGAAGCGCCAAACGCTACGGTGTTATTATACCTCTTTCACCTTGTCCACTGACATCAACCTCTTTATACATGCCCTGACCTCATGCTTTTTATGTGACTTTTGTCTTGTGTTCTCGAAAGTAATCTGAGGTCTCCTTTTGCCTCTCTTATCACTCACTGTTGCTTCATTTTCTCGACATGCTTAAACCACCTGAGCACATTATTCTTTATCCTATAGTTATATAGTTTTTATATAGTTTTAAATCTTTTCAGCTTAAAATGCTAAAATTATTAAATATTTCAGAACAATGAAGACATCACAAAAATCAACTCTAATATTACCAAAAATAAGGATATCGTTAATAATATATATACTTTTGAATTTGTTAATCATACTCAAAAGCTACAACAAATTTTCAGAGTAAAAGGAAACACACCGTATCACCAAACACATATAACCAGCCTAAAAATTAATGGCGTTGAAAAATGCCTTCACCCAGATTTGGTAGTAAAATGTTTTATAACTATTTTTAACTAAATGTACAGGATTAAGGGATATATCACTTCATCTTTTGATTTTCGTTCTTCAAAAGCAGGTTCACGTTTTCCCATGTAACAGAGTAGCAAGAGGGAACCTTGTGGTAACATACTTGGTTCCTTACTTTCTGCCAATTTTGCGCAGTCTTATTCACATTGCGTGTTGAATGGTGGAATTTACGCTGCACCTCATCTTGTTATCAGAGAGAGCAAATTTAAAATAAGTACAATCATTCCCCTGAGTGAGGATTGAACCCACAAACATCGCATTTACAGGCGCTGTCCCGCTAACACGACCAAATATAAAATGTTTTGGATATGATCTGTTGAAAGTATGTAATTGTTGCTTTCGCCTTACATTATAATTTAAGCATACTATGGATCTTCCTCAAAAAATTTACAAATATACTTTGTAATATAAGGTCGGGGCAAAGTATTTTCGTATTTTTAAACATTTTTAAAGTGTTATTCCACACTTAGGAAAGAAATTTACTTATTTAGAAAACGTATAAAAATTTTAACGTAGCGGGACGCGAACCCGAGCCTCCTGGAAACCGACCAGGAGGCGCAGATTTGCTCAAATTTTTAAATATTTTTTTTCAAATTTTTATATGTTTTCTAAATAAGTATTTTCATATTGTTCATACAAAGGAAAATATATTTTTTAGGTATATTTTTTATTTATTTATGGGTAGTGCCATAATCTCATTCCTGTAGAAATTTTGAGATTTTTTAATTAAAAAAAATCTGACTGTAGTATTCACCGTGTTTTTCTGAGGTAGTTTTGAGGCTTCCTAAAGAAATCTGCAATGACCGAAACAGATGGAAATCTGATGGAGCAAGATCTACACGGAGGATCTATCAACACATCCCAGGCAAGCTCTCTCAATTGCTGCGTGGCTATAGATGACTGTGGTCTGGCGTTGTTATGGTGGAACACCATGCCCTTCCTATTCACCAGCTCCGGCCGGTTTTTGTTAATGTTTTTAACTTTATCAGTAGAGGTCAGAATCGATAGTTTTACAAGGTGGCAAAAGCACACATACCATCACTATGTTCCGAGTCAGGCCGGGCTTTGCCACGACCTGTGGGGCCATGCTTCAACCATGATCTTTTTCGCACATTTTTATCGTATGTCACCCATTTTTCATCACCCGGAATCAACTGTTTAGGAAATGGTTCGGAATGGTTACGTTTCAACAAAGAAACACAAATCGAAACAAGTTGCATTAGGTTTCTCTCAGTGAGATTATGTGGTACCCAAATGTGAAGTTTTTTCTTGTACCCAGACTTTCGTAAATGACCTAAAACTGTTTTATGATAAACATCTAGTTCTTCAGCAATTTCATAGCTACTAATATGTCCATCTTGCTCCACTTTTTCAAAGATGGCACTGATTTTATCTGTGACAGGGCGTCCAGAGCGAACATCACCTTTCACACAAAAATTTCCTGACTTGAAACACTTGAACCACATATGTGCTACTCTTATTGATACAGCGTTAGGTCCGTAAACCGCACGATTTTTATTAGCGGCGTTCGTCGTCTTTTTATCTTTTTTGTAATAAAACTTAAAAATGTACCGAATTTCTTCGCTACATACGTTCATTTTGCTTACATGAAAAACAATTGAAAAATGGCGGGAACTAGTTTTTTTTTAAATTTATTGCATCTTCAAAATGTCACATTTAATGGTATTAAAACTAGCCAGTTACATTCAGTACAGCCAAAGAGGTTTGATTACTAATAATTTTTGCCCCGCCCTTACAAAGATTACAATGATCACAATGTTGTCTTTATCTCAGAAACGCTTGGAGATATCGAGAATTTCATTCAAACCGACTCAGATTAACGGACCCGTAATTTTATGAAAACACTTACTTAAAAAATATATATAGCCATTTATATCGCAAAGTGGGGCAAAATTTGGTATTAAAGACGCTAATTCAAGTGAAGTATCACATGAAAGGGCTCTGGCTAAGCTAAATTTTGAATTTCAGAAAAACCTCGAGACCTCCAATTTTTGTACGTAACCCTCGATTTTAATAATATATAAAATACACAATAAATACATTTCAGGAAATTTTCGAAAATGACCGAAATTACCAACCTTCTCCTAAGGCACACGATAAATTCTGTGGCAGACGAAAAATTAGAGAGAGCACTGAAAAAAACATCTTTACTCCAGGTAGACCTGGGTTTTGGCCTTGGCACGCTGCCATATATATAAATAATAATGCCAAAAGTTATTATATCTGCGGAGGAACACTTATTTCAACACGTTTAGTTTTAACAGGTAAAAATAATAAATAATATAGTTACACTGTGCGCGCACATTTGCTAAACATATAATAACTACTAGAGAACTATTATTGAGGTTCCCTCTGTCATCTAACATGTTTTTCAACATGTGTTTCTTAACATATTTTAAAGTATTATTCAATATTTTCTTTCGTCGCTCTATTATCACGGTGTTCAGCTCCGCTATTCAACACGCAAGTTTCCAGAATTTGTTGGAAAGTGGGAACGGAGTGTCTTAACACTAGTTTTTCTTTACCTACCTTACTGTGTGCGGGATACAGCGTGAAGCTGATTTATTTATTTTTAATAGTACAGAGTGTTTTTGTCATCACCACTTTAAATGAAACCACGATTTGTTCAATCATATTTCTGTTAAATCTTTAAACGTCTTCAAGTTTTTTTTCGGCTTCATATTGTATCATGGATCTGTCTTGCCAGATCAGGAAAATGTATATTATTGTTTGCGTCGAGTGGACATAGCCCAATTATCCATCTGTCAAGATCAGTAATCGCGAGATCACGTGGAGGTATCAACATGAAATTAAGCAGAAAAAACCATCTTGTAGCGCAGAAAAATTCAAACTTCTCAAGTCTACACAATAAAAAGACGAGCAAAAATGTTATACTACAGTTACGAAATTTGGCATGAAGTAAAAACTTACAATACAAGGCACTAAACCAGAAAAGTGGAAAATTATAAATATTTCATAAAAAAGGGGTGCATACATAACTTTCTCAACTCTTATAAATTGTATTTCCCGTTCCTCTGTCAAACAGTCCTGAAATTGATACAGTATCCTCAGTGGGCAAGTATGACTCGCACTTGACCGTCTTTTTTAAATAATATATCATTACCTTAGTCCTTTGTTGCAGTTGCCCATTGTGTTACTGTCGGTAACGAAACTGTTGCATCAGAAGTTCTAGAAGTAGTTCTTGGGGAACATTCCTTTCATGAAAAAGATGGAAAGGAAATATTTAAGGTTTGACATTTTTTAATTATCCAAAAAAAACACCAGGAAAATAGCAAAACTGTTTTATTAAACACAAAAACGTTTTTGACTGACTACGAGATATTGTTGGAATTGGATAATATGTAAGTATGACGATCTATTTAGAATAGGATTACAGTTTCAAATTTACATTTGAGATAAAAATATATACAGAATCAATAGAATCACTGTGAATGTAGAAAAATGTAGTCAAATTACTTTTACACGAAAAAAGGCTTCAATCGATCACGCCTATATTATTAAAAACTCTCCAATTAACAAAACTAATTTGGTTCGTGATTTAGGGATTTTATTGGATAGCAAACTACAAATGAATGAACATATTAATTATATCACAAATAAAGCTTACAGAGCATTAGGTTTCGTTAATCGTTCATGTATTCCCTTCAAAAATATTAATTGTTTAAAATGTGTTTATTTTGCGCTTGTAAGAAGTATATTAGAGTATGGTAGTTGTGTATGGAATCCTCAGTTTGGTAAATATATAGATGCTGTTGAGGCTATACAAGTAAAGTTTATTAAACAGTTGAACTTTAAAATATATAGATATTTTGGGACCTACGAGGAAAGCTGTAAATACTTTCATATGACTTCGTTAAGTGATCGTCGTGAATTATTGGACATAATGCTAATTTATAATCTTGTATCGGGCAGCATCGATTCACCTGAATTGCTTTCATGTCTAAATATCAACGTACCTATAAAAAGAACCAGAATAACCAAGTCTAATATATTTTATGTACCTACATCACATACTAAATACGCAGCTAACTCTTTTTTCTCTCGGGTACCACTATTATACAATAAAAAGTACTCTCATATTGATCTCTTCCACTTATCTGCAGATTCTTTTAGAAACCAAATTAAACGGCTTCAATCTAGATAATTGCTTTTATTGTTATATTGTATGTAAACACATTCACATTCACTGACACACACACATACATACGCACAGTCACACATATATACACACGGGGCATTTTATCTTGTTTTTTTTTTTAAATATTATTATTCTATTTATACTTCACATTGTTTTGTTATTCGTTTTTGTTTTTTTCTAAAGATTTAAATATGTGTTCTTTTTTTAATTTTAATAACATAATATTCATTGATATGTAGCTCTGTACTTAGATAATATTTATAAGTGGAAAACTGTAATTGGCTTTATTTTTTATATAAGTTTTTGTTTGTTAGTAATTAATAATATGCTGTTATTTTCTGTATAATAAATAAATAAAAAAATAAATAAATAAATAAATATTTCCATAACTCAGCGGAAAGTGGGGAACGAAGTGTCTTAACACTAAGTTCCCTTTGAATTCTCTGCGGGAAGCTGATTTTTGCAACATTTACGCAATTTCAGGTCACTTAAGTAATTGTTCACCAGGATTATATTTATACGATTTTGAATAACGATATTGCATTGCTGAAATTAAAAGGTGATGTAAATTATAACAATAACGTGCAACCAGCTTGCTTGTGGTTCGATCAAACTTATGAACAAAATAACGAAGAAGAAATCATTGGCACTGTACGTATATAACTTATTTTATTAAGAAAATTACCTGACATAGGCTACAATTCTCATTTTTATTCTTAAATAAAAAGAATTGTGATTTTGTTTTTAAAATGTTCACTTTTTGGACTAATTAAAAAAAGGACCTGACGTTGGATTTATGTTATCTGAAACTAAAGAACTAACGAAGTATCTCTACAAAAAAAAATAATAATAGAGTGGTGAGTCAATATACTCTCTTAGCACTCCATTTCCATCTATTTTTATCAAGGCTTATAGATTTTTTTAAGCTTCTTGTTCTATTTGTACAAGAGGTAGGTAGGTAGTTTGTAATAGAGATATTTCAGGAAATAGAAATTCGGACATTGTCCCATTGTTAATATTCCCATCAAATATTCTTATACTAACTAGTTATCTCATATAATAAAACTATTACCTCTGTATCTTAAAAGTTAGAAATCAGAAACCGTATACATAAAAAAATACAATTTAGAATGGTCTAATATATATAATGGATAGTTAAGTTTACCGAAACGCCGCTAGCAATATATTTTTAATGTACCTTCTAGATAGTCAGTTCCTATTTAGACGGAGAGAAAATACAGAATAACACTTCAAACGTTACCAAGGCAATGCAAGTAATGTCTCGAAGTATGCCCATAGTTCCAGACGCTACATGCCTTCTATACCAACCTGTCTTCTACCATATACTATTGAATGGCCTTAAGTTTTGCGCAGGCCCACAAAACGGTAAATATATCTAATTATAGTTTGTTTTCTTTTTCTAAAATAAATAATTAAGTGACATTTTATTATCAACCATTAAAAGATTTTTATTTTAAATAAAAAAATCAGTTCTCACACTGTATACCGAATACGGCAGAGTAGGCAGAGGGAACCTAGAGTCAAGACACCGCCTCAAGTCCCCACTTTCTGCCGCTCTTTTGTCATTATTTTGTCAAACATTAAGAAATAATCATTCATTACCTCGAGTGTTGATCGAACTCACTAACGTCAAGACACATCGTAGTGCCTCTGCGCCACTGTGTCAATTTATTTAAATTTGCATAGAAATAAATATTTAAGTACATTAGTTAATTAAAACAATTAAGTATTCGCATTTTTATAGATATCGGTGTTTTAATAATAAAATAAAAAATAAAATAATATTTATTTATGGCACCAAATGAACGATATTGTCTATCTTTTTATGTTAATGGAAACGGTTTTTTTTTTATTTCTTGTATGGTTGGAATTGAATAGGAATTCGTTATCCGGAAGCTCCTTTTTTTCTTAGCTATTACTTTAAATTTTTAGGGGAAGAGTAAAGAAAAAAAAATCCTTTCGTTTCTTTAATTTTTCAATACGTTGATTTTATCATTCTTTTATTTCAGTTACAGTACCATGTAAAAATATAGGAAATGCTTTCATGGTATACATCGAAGACTATAAGCCATCCCAAAGTTTGTTTGGTCCAAACACCGTGAAGGGTCCTGGAGCTTGGTACGTCAAGGGGATGGTATCTGCTACCCTCAAAAGTTACAATGATAATGTGGAAGGATGTGATCCCGACGGATACGCAGTATTCACAGATGTTGATAAATATAGGGAGTGGATAGGAAATTATATGAAAAATAGCCTTGTGGTGAATGCTTCTCTTTAATTATAATAAAGCTATTTGTGAAAAAATCCTGTATTTTTATCCTGGATTCCGTACCCAAAGAATAAAACAGGATCCTATCCTATTACTAAGAGAAGGCTGTCTGTTTGTCTGTCCGTCCGTCACCAGACTATATGTCATGAACCGTGATAGCCATACTGTATGTCACGAAACGTGATAGTTAGACTGTATGTCATGAACCGACATAGTTAGACAGTTGAGATTATTACAAATTATATATTAATTGTCGCTAAAATAACAGAATAAAACAAATATTTAAGGGGGTGCCTATACAACTAACGTTGTTGTAAAAAAAATTAAAACGCAATTGTATTTTATTTTCGTTTTATTGAGGCCGTCGTGGCACACATAAGATGTGACTGTAAGAGTGACAGTTGTGAATGTGATTTCTACTCAAAAATACGCGGACGTGTATGTAAATACGTGTATTTTCATTCTGTTATTCGCTCGCACTGTATGTTGCATCCTCAAAAGTTTTATCCGTCTGATGTGATTTGAGTAGGTAATATTTATATTACAGCGTTGTGTACACAATATTTTTTTTTGTTTTCTACTGCTTGGTCACATACACAGTTTTTTCATTCATTTACAAGCACAGCGCCAACTTTATCTTTCACTTTTAATAGAAAAAAAAAGTTAAATCTTATAATCTTCTCAATCAGTACTACAGATGTAAGCTGGTTTGGGTAAGGGATGCGCCGCGCTTGACGTACGATGTCACTATATGTTAACACACGTGCAAAACTCAGTTTAAACCTCACTCAATGTATGTCCGTTAATATCCAATATGCCAAAATCCCATAATAAAATAAAAAAAGTTTGTTAAGAGGAATACGAGAAATAAAATACCATAGCTTTAATTTTTGTTATTTTTAGTTAAAAACCTCAACGTAAACTTTTTTTAACATTATAAATTCAATAACAATATTAAGTATTCAATTCTAAATATTTCAGTATCCAATCTCTATACTGGGCCACATCAGTAAACACTGTATAGCCATCTGGATCGCACACGTTTCCATCTTCCCTGCTGAGGGTCATCGATACGATTCCCTTGACGTACCACGCCCCGGCGTCTATTAGTGGACTGGCATAAACTGGGTACTCTGTTTTTGGTTGATCGGTGACTAGTACTACATAGCCGCCTCCACTATCTCCGTTACACGGTGTCCCTGTAAATATAATCTTAATAAGAAATAAAGAAAACGCTTCAGCAGTATTACAACAGTATTCACGATATACGAAATAAATGGGTTAGTAATAAGGGCTAGTAACAGTATTATCTGTTAGATAATAAGTTTAGTGACAGACTGTGTGTTGAAAATAGCTCGAATAATAATAACATAAAAAACATCGAACCCACACCTGGACTGTCAAAGACCAATATCAAAATATCTTCAAATATGTATATAATATATCTATACGAGACCAGGGTGGAAGCGTTAGCGCTCCTTTTACGGAAACAGCATATAAGGTAAATATTCTAAACCCCGTACCTAAAAAAATTAATCAAGATACCTCAACAGTTTAGACGTAGGATAGCAGTAGGACGTAAGTCTTCACAAATAGCGTTTATTTTAAAAGGAAATTTTATTATTTATTTTGTTTAAAAAAATCATTTTTCATTTTTGGAAAAAAACATAATTGTATTAGGCTTTTGGTGCTGACAAAATATATACCACTCTGTATATATATACCTGATCTTGATCCATATCGAGATCCCGCACAAAACTTTTTGCCATTCAACACACGAGAATAGAAAATCGGTTGGTACACAATGCACGTAGGATCAGCCACTTGTGGCATCGTTGCTATTTGTAATGTACTTGTCACATGATCAGTTCTGTCGAAACCCCATCCGACTACCTGAAATTAATGTTTATATATATCGTGAAGCAATATATATATATATATATATATATATATATATATATATATATATATATATATATATATATATATATATATTTTGCTTCACGATGAATCTCGCACATGGCAGTGTATGCAGAGGGAACCTGGTACCTAGTGCTATCTGGTATAGTTAAGACATTACCGTTCCTCAATGTCCGCCGATATTGCGAGGCATTGTGTGTTAAGTGGCGGAATATTTTCACATCCTCTGGTAACGAGCGAGGATGTGAAAATATTAAATACTTTATTTCCTCGAGCTGGAATCGAACCCACAACCTCTCTCGCTTTTTAACGCATACCAGAACATGCAGAGGGAATTAAGTGTTAAGACATTACGGTTTCTGCTTTCTGCAAAATTTTTAAGACATTGCATCGGCACTCATGCCGGAACTCATCGCGGCATTTTGTCTTGTAGAGGAAAATGGAAATACTTCAGTCCACCAAGTGGGAAATGAACACATACCCCTCGCGATTACAGTCAGACAGCCTACGGATACGGAATATTTTGTCATTACAAAAAAAAACGCATACTACGCCTGTGACTGAGTAAGTGGCAATCTGGTCGTAAATCCCATCGAACCACAGACACGCTGGCTGTACATAGTTGTTGAAGTGAGCGTCGTTATTCAACTTCAATAAAGCGATATCGTTATCGAGACCTCTGTAAGTATATTTTTCGTGGGCAGTTATCTCTTTAACCTGAAAAAATATTTTTTTGTTATTACTTGTTTCCCGCAGTAGACGTCAGTAGACAGTGGACAGTGTTACATATTTCTTAGAGATAATCTACGTACAGTTAGATCAACGACGACCGTTAGCTGCGTTTTTACTTTTTTTTTGCCTTATAATTTTTTAGAGAGTTAAGACACTTCGTTCCCACTTTCAAAAAAAATCTGGAGACATTGCGTGTTCAGTGGCGAGTGTACCAGAACGGAAAAATGAAGATGATAAATTCAGTGGCATTAAATCCATAGTCAGACGTTGACCCACTTTTTACTTAAATTAAGATTTACAGTAACAGAAATATAAAAAAAACAAACCTGAATTAATTGAGTAGTTTTTTCATCTTCAACGAGATTATATTTACCAAGAGCTACTACAAAGAGGTCTGGACTTGCAGGTTCACCATTAACCGTTACACAATGAGCAGCTATTAAACAAAAAAAATATATATATTCCACCATTTTAAAAAATATATCACAGAGGTTTATAAAAATATGTACTCCAAAGCAACATTAACATTGTTAATCTTAGGCAAAAGGCAAAAAAATAACACCACCCTTCATTATATTAAGGAATTAATAGATACCTTAGATAATTAAGTCATTTTAAAATGATAATTTAAATGAGTGTTTAGAAAAAAGATTCAGCATAGACTCAATAGAATGGTTTTATTATTTCACTTGAAAAACAAGGATGATTGCATCTTTAAATCGTTTTTTGGATGTACTTAATATGATTTAAATCATCATTTAACAGTGTAACAGTTAGAGTAAATATTGATTTTAAGATTGACCTTCTATTGTATAATATTTTAGTTTAAAACATAAGACAGGCCGCGCATTTCATCGTCTATTTCATAGTAAAACGGAACTGGAATAAAATATTTCAAAGGATGGCAACCTTTGTTTGCGGCAGTTGTTTTCCAGGCAACCATGTGTTATAGTGTTAAGAAAAAAATAATAAATTCAATTTGATACATAAAAAAACACATGAGTTCAAATTATTAACATTAAGTAACCTGTTTAAAGCAGGCAACCCTGAGCTTGAGGCAGACTGAGATCTGGCAGCTTAAGCGATTTTCTTTCAAATGATGTGAGATTCAGATAAAAAACATATGAGTGCAATCTTCTTCAAAAATACGTTACGAAAAAAAAATATTAAAGGTGATTGCGGCAGGATTCTTCTACGCAACTCTAGTGTAATCTATTCTACTATCATGTATAATTATTAAATATAAGTTTCATTAAAAAACAGATCCCTGCAGATTTAAGCAATGGGATCTCGACCTATTAGGTTTTCAAATTCTCTCTGCCTACCCTGCTAAAACTTACAACTTCCTTTTACTTTATCTTCCAATTTACAACATGACCTTTAACACAATACCTGTTAAAATTACACGTTTTGATATAAGTGTTCCTCCACCAAAGTAACTTAAGCTTCCATTGATTTGTTTTGTTTGTTTTTTGAAAAGACCAGCGTGCCAAGGCCACCAACCGGGCCTTGTCGACGATCCCGAAACAATTAGAGACCTGGGTTCCTTTTGTGTACTCAATTTTCTTCTACCGCAATATTTGTCTGGTGCATCACGATAATATTCATCGACCGCTATGTTGCGTTGCCCGAAGAAACCCTGTTAACGTTTAATTTTGATAATCATTTTTTTTTATATTTATAAGCTATCCTGGAGAATGTAACGGTAATGATTATATTTAAATTTTTTACTTTTCCTATCCGGTAAAGTAAAGAATGGCGTTGACGTAAGCACAAGCAATGTCCTAAAAATTTTGGCCTTAAATTTCAATTATAACGTTAGATAAATGGAATTATATGGAAATGGTCCGAAAATCCACGTAAACGGAATTGCGGGACTAATTAATAACAATTTTGTTTTGAGGTTATAGCAATATACCACGTTTTTCTATAACATTAAACCTATTAAAGAGAGATACGGGATAGATGACGTCAGGTAACCCTTATTTTAAGTAAATAAATATATCTGAGATTAAAATTTAAATGGGCTATTTCCTGTAGCAGCGCATTTATTTCGATGCTTGGCTTCATAATTTAAAATGTCGTTTAACTCAGTATTTCTCATTTAATTAATATTTACGACCATGATGAACTCAATTTTGCGCTTTTATGCCTCTTTACCAGAGCGAGAAAATGAAAATATTTCGTTACTCCAAGTGGTAATCGAACCAACAATCGTCCCGTTTACAGTCGCACTCTTATGCTCCTGCGCTACGACGGCTGTATGGCTATAAAAATCCATACTAAACTATAAAGAAAAACAAAAAATATATATTCATCATACCAAAATCGGTTCTGAGCATTTTTCTTCTCCGTTAATTTTGAAACTGGTTATGTAGGGAGGATGGTGTGGAGGTCTCTCGCCTTGTACGTAGAATAGTGCTCGAGTATTCGTACGTGATACATTTTTAAAAACAAACTTGTATACGTTCTCTATTAAATCTGGCTCCGATTTTAATTTTAAATCAGCCAAATTATCAAAATATGTTGTTACCTGAAATACATATGCATTTATAAATTATTATTAATTCTTATATAAGTTACTACTCATAACTAAACTTGTTTTCTTATATTATAAAGAAAGTTTGCTATGTTTAATAGTAATCGAACAAATAAAACAATTTTACTTAGTTCAATCAATATATTAAAGTTTTCGCAATTTCCTTAGCTATGTTGCAAAATAATACTTCAAATATTTGTATTCCAATTAATACTATTGTTATATTAATTACTGCTACTAAAGTATATTTAAAAATAATTTACTAAAAAAACACTTATTAATTAAAAAAAAATATACAAAAATAAACTATTTTTTAAACCAAAATTAAATAACTGTACTTACAAGATTAACATATGGTTCAGAATCAAAATGAACAGTTATATCTGTTCCATCTTCTAGAAATTCGTTTATCCACACATAATATTTTATAGGCACTGAGGTATCGTAAGTGACTACTAAATTAAGGTTATTTTTACAAAAATAATCATAAAACTCTGGATAACTATGCTTTAAAGTAATAACTTCAAACCAAGGAGGTAAACTATGAACTTTTTCAATAAAAATTGGTAATATTATAATTGTAAGAACGCTAACAACGCACTTCATTGTGTAAGCATCACTAGGATGAACACGTCCAAGCTTTATGATTACTTATATTAAAAATAGTATTCATATTATTATCTACGCTGATAATATAAAAGAAAACATTTGTATCAGAGATCGTGGCACGTGCAAGGTTGTGGGTTCAAGCCCCAATGGAGGAAATGAAATATTTTAATATTTTCTTCGCTCTGGTGTCGAGGCATAGCGCGGTGTTGAGCTCCGCCACTCAACACTCAATGTCTCCAGAATTCAACGGAAAGTGGAGCACGGACGTGTCTTAATGAAAACGTAGTGTCTTAACATCAGTTCCCAGTTCTCTGCTATATCCAGCATATAGCAAATACAGTATGTTTATAAAAAAATATTATAAAAATTTACTTTAAATAATAATATAATTTAAATAGATAACCTATAATAAATTAATTTTTAACAAGAAAAATCAACTTCTAACAACGAACTAAAAACTTGAAAATAATTTTACATAACGTAATACGTACTTTGATTTTGTTAAACAAAAATAATTTTAAAAAGATTTTATAATTTTGAAGTTGGTGCCAAGTAAAACAAACAGGCTTACAAAAACGACTTAACATTTAACTTGGCTCTCTTTTCACTTATTTTTTTTTTTACTTTCTTGGTAGTAATTATTAAATAATTATCAGAATTCGTTCAGAATCTATATAAAATAAAATCTATCTTTTTTTTTCGACTTGGCTTTATTGCTGTTTATTTATTTTTTGCCTGGGATGATCTTCACAGCGCCACTGGACTCGTACTTTTTCTTCAGGTTCTAAAAGTATAAGCCAAGGAATTTTAAATTTCAATCATATAGATTATAGACTAATTGGTTTACGAATTGTGATTGGCTCAAAAGTAACTAGAAATGATGATTACTCGTTTACAGCTTTTTGACTTGGCTGGATTTTGAAGACATTATTCATACATTGAAAACTAAGGTTACAGCTAATAAAAAATGCAGCAATTTTTCCGAATTAAATAATTAATATTGACAACATTTTTTATTTATAAACCGATTCAAATAAAATAAACACTAAGTGTTTAAGGAAGTTTACTTATGTGCAAAAACTCAGATCAGAAGTTAGCATGAACAATCAGATTCAGAAGTTAGCATGAACAATCGCACAGATAAACAGACCAACCGACAAACAGACAGATATTTTAAATACTATTTTTTTGGGTTCTATTACATTGATAAATATAATAGAACAGTAGAGTATTGTATTTTCTCATATATTTATCTCCTATGTACAAACAGCGATCAGTTACAATTTTATTATGGATATAGATAAAATAATATTCTGGTTACAATTGAAAGTTCTAAATTTTACGTTATAATTATTTTTTAGCTTCCCACATATGACAGGGTAAACATTGGGAGCCTAGTGTTAAGATGCTCCACGCAACTTCCAATTTTCGAGATATTGTGGCACTTATACTTATTCTCTTTTTCTCTTTCTCTCCCTCTGCTCGTTACTAGAGCAATGCAAATAGTTCATTCTCTCGAATCCCAGAGGATTTGAGAGAATGAAAGGCGGCCTGATTTAAAAATACGTTTTTTCATTACCTATATTATGGCAAAAGTGATAACAAAATGAACAAGTAATTATTTTTTTTGTAGTTTCACACTGTATCCCGCATAATAGCGGAGTAGGTAGGAACCTGGAAAAGACTACTTTCTAACATTAAAATACTTCTGTTGCCCACTTTTCGCCGAATTCTGAAGGCATTGCGTGTTGAGTGATAGAACTCAATGAACTTCGCCTCGTTATCAGAGCGAGGAAGGGAAAATATTAAATATTTCATTTCTTTGAGTGCAAATCGAACTCACACCTGTCGTGTTTACAGTCACACGCTTGGACTCCTGCGCCATGACTGGCCTCAAGTAAATTCTTAAGAGACAAAAAAATGTTTTTAAAATACTATAAGTATAATATGTATATCATATACAGAGTGGAAGTGTCAGCACTACTTTAAATGAAACCACAGTTTTAACTACTCTATAAAAGCCTAATACAATTTTTTTTCCCAAAAATAAAAAAGTTATTTTTTTAAACAAAGTAAATAAAAAAACTATTGATGTAATATAAAACGCCATTTGTCAAGAACGACGCACGCACACAAAAACCTATCAAAAGGAAACCGCCGCATACGCCTCATTCCGAAATCGAGTCGAAGGTATTGGCGGCAAAGTTCAAAGTTGTTTAACCTTTAGTAGTATATTTGTAGTCGTATGTGTTTACGTTATTGGTATCTATTCGTAACTGCGACACACGAAATGCAGGTATGGATAAATATCATGAAATGAAAAAAAATCCTACGCCTAAACTGTAGAGGTATCTTGATTAATTTCTTTAGGTATGGGCTTAAAATATTTTACCCTATATGCTGTTCTCATAAAAGGAGTGCTTGCTGACACTTCACACTTATACAGGTATAAGCATATGCAATATACAGGGTACTTCCCATGAACTCAGAATCTTGAAATTTGGCAACAATGTCTTATAACACACATAAAGGAAGAATTGCGAAAAAATAAATTTTATAGATACTTTGTAGAAAAAAAATATATTAGTAGTTCATTTCATAGAAAATGTGTACATATACCGGCAAACTTAAGTTTGTCAACTTTTATGGGGTCGTGATGGCACAATCTTTGACAAGTAACATTATAACTTTGAAATGGCTATCTGACTTATAATTAAAACGTACATATATGTCATATGTCTTGTTTTCTATATTTTTAATTTTTTACCTTTAAACTTTGTTTAAAAAAAAAAATGTGTTTTAAAAAAGTGACATTTAATTAGACAATATAATGTAATAGCGATGGTTATGGATTCGATTTTTATTCGAGAGAATGAACTATTACATAAATTAAAAATTAAATTAAATTAGCTTCACGCTATATCCCGCACACGGCAGGGTAGGCAGAGAGAACCTAGTGTTAAGACACTCCGTTCCCCACTTTCTGCCGAATTCTGAAGGCATTGCGTGTTGAGTGGCAGAACTCAACGCCGCGCTTAACCTCGACACCAGAGCGAAGAAAATGGAAATATAAATTTAAGTAAATATTTCATCTCCTCGAGTGGGGATCGAACCCACAACCAGTCGGTTTTGCAGTCACACCTCGTGCCGCTGCGCCACGACCGGCCTCAAAAATTACATACTATTACATATTTGCATTACTCTGGTAACGAGCAGAGGGAGAGAGAGAGAGAAAGAGAAGTAAGCCACGGTTCGTTCTCGGTCCGATCTCACATTTTTGTGTGAAATTTATTCTTATATAGTGACTGTGACGTGACTAGACCGGAGCTTGACCGGAACGATAGTATGAATGCTTTCGTTGTTTCTCATATAAGAATATTTACTTAACTGACTGAAATAGGACCGAGGAGTCCCCTAATGTCTCGAAAACTATATGGTGTATGGGATCGGAGTGTCTTAACACAAATTCCATTTGCCTACTCTGCTAAATGCGGAATAATGCATGTATGAAAAAAAATACTATATATTTTGCTACAATTTTCTCAGGATAGTTAAAACTAGGTTACCTTGACAGTTTGAACGTAGACATTTTTAAATAACCGCACCTTATATATTTGCACTAGTTTCATATATTTCTGAGAAAAATCACAGACAGTCTTTTATGGCAAGGCGTGTTTAGATAAGGTTTTAAGTTATGTTAACTTAAATATTACAACTAACAAATATTGAGTCTGAGTTGGAAAATGTGTGACTATAGAGGATGGGTGTGGGTTCGGTTATATTTAAATAATCTTTATTTCTCCAATCTGGTAAGATTGGGCGGGGCGTTAAGTTCCATCTCTCATACAATCCTACACATTTGTTAACTTCACTGGTACCTGGGAACCTAGTGTTAAGACACTTCGTTCCCAATCAGACACTCTGATGCCCGTACCCCACGATAACCTCAACATAGTACTCGGCATAATGCGTAATGTCTCGAATTCCAATAAAAATAAAGATCGGAGGATCTTCACATTGGTTTGATTTATAAATGCACATACTAGGCATTTTGTTAAGCTTCACGCTGTATTCCGCTTTCAGGGTAGACAAAAGGGAATCTAGTGTTAAGACACTCCATTCTCCACTTACCGAACGAAATCCAGAGGATTGCGCATTGCTTTGCATCGAGACCAGAGCGAAGATATCACAATAATTAATATTTAATTTCGTCGAGTGAGAATCAAACCCATACACACACGTCACATAAACTGATATACAGACTGATAAAAAAAAATAAAAAAATGTATTTATTTTGTAAATAACTAGGTATATGAGGTATACGAGGCCTGTCGTGGCGTAGGAGCACAAAGTGTGCCTGTAAATCGACTGGTTGTGGATTCAATCCCCGCTCGAGAAGATGAAATATTTATTTACATTTATATTTTCATTTCTTCGCTCTGGTGTCGAGGTTAAGCGCGGCGTTGAGTTCTGCCACTCAACACGCAATGCCTCCAGAATTCGGCAGAAAGTGGGGAACAGAGTGTCTTAACACTAGGTTCCCTCTGCCTACCCTGCTGTGTGCGGGATACAGCGTGAAGCTAATTTATTTTATTTAATTTTTTATTTAAAAATGTATATATTTGTATTAGTATTTCTAAACAGCAATAAAAGATACTTGCAACTTTTCACTTTCGATACTTTAGCTAGGGGACTGTCGATATAATGAAGCCATTTGCGCAGTGGCATATCATCTGAGTAAGTACGACAATAGTTAGTTTGATTTCCACTCAAAGGAATGAATTATTTTCATTTTCTCCCCGGTATGAAAACGTCACGCTTTATCCCGCACACAGCAAGGTAGCGAAAAGGGAACATATAGTAGAACATAAGACACTCCATTTTTTAACGAAATTCAACGCTGGCAGCCTTGGTGTCAGAGCATGGAAATGAAAATATTAGTAAACAATAATTCATTCCTTCGAATGATGAAGGTCTTATATGTTACATATATGAAGAATAAAGAAATGATAATAACACTAATAACGTAAAATTATATATCGATTTCATATTTTAGTAATGAAGGTAAAAAATTTCTTGTAACTTGTAAATGAACAAATGCACAATTTTTCAATTTTACCAAATAAATATTTATTTCTATCAAAATCTACGGCCTTAAAGCATTTAAACCTCCAAGATGGCCTTCATCCCTCTTTCTTTGAAGCCTCAACCGTTCATCTGCGTAACCATCGATGCCTAGACCAAGTCTTTCTATAAGTCTCTCTCCCTTGTCACCATGTAATTCAATAAATTGTTTCCTCCTTCTCAAAGATATGTCTGGGTCGAAAATCCAGGGTCGGGTCTCATGAATTACTGGAAAACCTAATAAATTTGTTTGAAGAAAATTCCCGATTAGACCAGCTGGCTCTGATCTTATTTCGTGGTGAAGGCAGCAGAGGCACAGTAAAATCTGAAAATACACATAAATAGACACATTATATATAATATAAAATCACATTTATAACGAAATACTTTGTATTTTCAATTCCTCGCTCTGGTAAGGACCAGATATGTTCTTAGACAAAGCATGACATTGAGTCCAGCCACTCGACACACAATCTATTCAGAATTCGGTGGAAAGTGGGAAGTGTCTTAATGAATACAGAGTATCTTAACACTAGGCGCCTAGGTTCCCTCTACCTACCCCGCTATTTAAGGGATACAGCTTGAAACACAAACTTTCTGTCAATTCTTCGAGAGTATTGAATATCGGAACTTAACGCTGTTCTTTATCTTGTTACCATAGCAAAGAAATGAAAATACTAAATTAAATAATTTATTCCCCCGAGTCAGAAATTAAGAATTAAACCCACAACCGTCGCGGTCACAATCACACACTATGCCACGACGGCCTCGATCAAAAGTATACATATAATTGTTATAACGTGATATCTATTTCAAGTCTTGAGCCTGCCTTGAGCCAGCCTTGAGTTTCAAACGAACGTTGTTGAATACAAATGCAGTCGAATAATTATAGGTTATATTATACTTTCTACAGGGTGGAAGTGTCAGCACCATTTTAAATGAAACCGCAGTTTTAACTACTCTATAAAAAACTAATACATTTAAAAAAATCCCAAAAATAAATAAGTGATCTTTTTAAACAAAATAAATAATAAAAATATTGTTGTAATATAAAACGCCATTTATCAAGAACGACGCACACACACATAAACCTATCAAAGGGAAACTGCCGCATACGCCTCATTCCGAAATCGAGTCGTAGATATTGGCGGCAAAGTTCAGAGTTGAAACCCTAAACCTTTAGTAGTTTTATTGTAGTAGTATGTGTTTACGTTATTGGTATCCGTAACTACGTCACACGAAATACAGGTATGGATAAATATCGTGAAATGAAAAAAAAATCCTACGTCTAAACTGTTGAGTTATCTTGATTAATTTTTTTAGGTATAGGTTTAAAATATTTTACCCCACATGCTGTTCTCGTAAAAGGCACGCTGAGACTTCCACCCTGTATAATATAGTTTGGCATATAAAGACCGACATGGTGGAGTGATTACAAGTAATTATGATGATTACAAATAATTATGATGACTGGTATTGAATTCGTTCAGAAGAAAAAATTGTACCTAAATCTATATATATAAAAGGACTTGTGCTGACTGACTGAGGTAAGACGCACGCAGAGCCGTAACCGCTGATGGTAGAAACGTGAAATTTGGGCAGATGTTTATGTTCATAATCTGGACATCCACTAAGAAGGGAATTTGAAAAAATTTAACCCTAAAGGGATGAAATAGGGGTGGAAAGTTTGTATGGAAAAAAAAATTAATCTGTATCGATTTTTATAAAATTTGAAATTCAGGCTCTTAAAAATATTTAATTGAACACGTGTTTCATGGTTTTTAAGAATTCAACCCCTAAGGGTTCAAATAAGGAATTAAAAGTTTATATGGAAAAATCTTTAAATTGCCTCCGATTTTTATAAAAATTGAAATTCAGACTGTTAAAAATATTTTATTGAACACGTGTTTCGTGGTTTTTTAGAATTCACTCCTAATAAGCGGGCGACGCCGCGCGCGCCCTCTAGTAGATCAATAAAAAAATGGGAGAAATATTTGTCAATTTTAAGAAAATTTAATATGAAATAATACTTACAATAAATACGAGAGATATAAATTAAGAAAGATGTTTAAATATGAGACCTCGGCGCAGTGGTGCAAGCGTGTGACTGTAAACGCGAAGATTGAGTTTGATTCCTACTCGGGGAATTAATTTACTGTTTATTAATATTTTCATTTCTTCGCTTTGGTAACGAGGCACAGCGCGGCGTTATGTTCCGAAACTCAACACGCAATGTGGAGAACGAAAGTGTCAACACTAGGTTTCCTCTGACTACCCTGCTATTTGCGGGATAGCGTGAAGCTGAAAAAAAGTGTTTGTATGAAATCTACGCAATACGAATTTTTTCGATGATGAATACGAATTTTTTCGATGATAAGGTTACACACAATGCTAAATGGTTTCTATTTATGGATGAAGTTTTAATATTTATTTTACTTTTACACCAAAATTATAAATGTGAAGTTTGTTTGGTCGGTCAGGAACTACTGGATCGAAATAAAAATAAATAAATCAGCTTCACGCTGTATCCCGCACACAGAAGGGTAGGCAGAGGGAATCTAGTGTTAAGACACACCGTTTCCCACTTTCCGCCGAGTTCTGGAGGCATTGCGTGTTGAGTGGCGGAACTCAACGCCGCGCTTTGCCTCGACGCCAGGGCGAAGAAATGAAAATATAAATTTAAGTAAATATTATACACAAATATAAATGTAAGTAAATATTATGAAAAAAAACCTTATCGAATCGAATAGTCCATTTATAGAGAAAAGCTTAAGTAAATTAACATATTTTAATCGTTTAGATTAAAGTATCATATTATTGTTTATAATATTATGTTAATTATCACAAGTACATTTGCCATATATTATACATTTATAAAATATAAAGCCTATTTTGTGATATTATGTACTTATAATGTATACGTGAAATCGAGAGGTTATGGGTTATTTACAAATTAGAAGTAAATGTTAGTCGTCGCAGCCAATCGTGGCGCAGGCGGCAAAGCGTGCGACTTTAAACGCGATAGGTTGGGAGTTCGATTCCCACTCGAGGAAATTAATATTTAATATTTTCATTTCTTTGCTACAGTAACGAGGCAAAGCTCGGGTTGAGTTCTGCCACTCAACACACAATGCCTGCAGAATTCGGAGGAAAATCGGGAAACCAGTATCTTAATTAGTTTTCTTGTGGTTACCATGCTGAGTACGAGATACAGCGTGGAGTTAAAAAAAAGTAAATACTAAAGATTTCTACTTTATTAATATTATTTTTAATTTTATTTATTTTCACTAAAGCTTTGCGGGTAAATAACGACACTATACAGAGTATTACTGCAGTAGATATGTTTTATAAAGGCCAGAGATATTGGTAAACTATTATAGTATTCGCTCATAAGGTGCAACAATGACGTATTTGAAGTTTTTTGAAAAATTATACGATACACAATTAAAGTTCAAGATTTTACGCATGCATTAAAATATTATTTTTGCTTGTTTAAAAAATATTTATAATTCATATTAATAGTAGAATTATATTTATAAAACGAAAAATAAAAACCTTTATCAGCGTAATATATATTGAATTTGTTATATACTTTGATAGTGTTTATCACGATTTTTACACGTTGTCTTTCACATTTAATGTATTTTAATTTTTTATTTTATACACACGTCTTTCTATAGTTACCAAGAATTTTATTTTTATAATTATATTAAAAAAAACAACACTATAAAACACTCGACCGCCATTCGCAACTTAAACAAAATAATAAAAATAAACTCAACTTAAAAAAACTATAATAAACTTAGCTTACATAAACAAATCTCATTTTTTCAAGGCACGACTGACCCGAGTTTCGTGTAATACAACTCTAACTACCTGTTGCCTAACGACATACATACTTAAGGTGGAATCATTTGATAACATTGCAAAAGAACTATTATCGATTGTAGAATAATAATGAAGCAGAATAATAGCAGTTTCTGAAGTGTAGTATATGTGTATATTTCGCGGTGGGGTAGGCAGAGGGAACCTGGGAACCTAGTTTTAGGACACTCTGTTCCCATTAAAATACTTCCGTTCTCCAGTTAAGCCGAATTCTGCATTGCGTGTTAAGTAGTGAAACTGAACTCAGTAATACATTTTAGTTAATTCTTTGATAATGTAAGTATATTGAGTCCATTTAACCTTATTCAAACATAATTTATTTCTTTTGGCCTTTCATTATAAGTATTTATTATAATCAAAAAAATACATAACTATTATTTATACATCAGCACTTTCCATATTCCTAATTTGAGAGTTTTTTGTAATTACACATTGGATTTGATAGTTGAAACTACAGTAACGTATAAAAAAATATTATATTAGAACATATTTTTGATATATGAGACCAGTCGTGGGTTCGATCCCCACTCGAGGAGAAAAAATATTTACTTAAATTTATATTTCCATTTCTTCGCTCTGGTGTCGAGGCAAAGCGCGGCGTTGAGTTCTACCACTCAACACGCAATGCCTCCAGAATTCGGTAGAAAGTGGGGCACGGAGTGTCTTAACACTAGGTTTCCTCTGCCTATCCTGCTGTGTGCGGGATACAGCGTGAAGCTGATTTATTTTATTATTTATCATTGACTACCTTCTACTTGCGGCTTCGCCCGCATGGTTCAATGAAAATAATTTAAAGTTGTGTGAGACGTGACACATTCAAACTGCACAGGCTACATAGAAACAATTAACTGATACAGATCCTTAGAAATCCAGCACTTTATTAACCAAATTATTGAATTGAGGCCAGTCATGTCGCTGGTGTACCAGCGTGTTGCATGTTGTGGGGTTTGATTCCCACTCGAGGAGATAAAATGTTAAATATTTTAATTTTTTCGCTCTGGCGTCGAGGCAAAGTGCGACGTTAAGCCGCAATACTTTAGAATTTGGCAGAAAGTGGGGAGCGGTGAGTTTTAACACTAGGCAGAGGCAGAGGGACTGCCTAATGCAGGATACAGGGTGAAGCTGAAAAAAAAAACATTGGACTCTATTGCAACCATTATCAAACTCTATTGACATATGTAATTTTTTATTATCTCCCATATAAATAAAAAATTAATGTATTTTTGTGTTTCAACATAAAAATGAAATAAATATCATCTAAAAATTTTTGTTTATTTTAAAGCAAACGATATTACTTACATGAAGAAATTGATTATTAAATTAGGGTTTTTATAATTGTTTTCTAAATAGTAAATCAGAACACCATATTAGTATAAAATAATATTATATTTTAAATATTCATATTCCACCAGTCGTGACTCGTGTCTTCGCTGACGTCTATAATCGACTATTGAGTATCTATTTTTTGTTTATTTACTGTTCGTTCCGCTCTATTTAAAATGAATGAAGCGCTGTTACTAAAATGTTATAACACAGAAGATACAGGTAAGTTACAATTACAATTAATGTTATAACACAGATACAGGTAAGTTAATTTTTTTAATTCATCTTATTTGAAAGAAGTGAATTTAGTTCAAGTGCTAATTAAGGCCTGTCGTGACGCAGGGGCACAAAGTGTGACTGGAAAACCTACTGGTTGTGGGTTCGATCCCCACTCGAGGAGATGAAGTATTTATATATTAATGTATATTTTCAATTAATTTCACTTTTATAGTCTTCGCTCTGGTGTCGAGGCAAAGCGCGGCGTTGAGTTCTGCCACTCAACACACAATACTTTCATAATTCGGCAGAAAGTGGGGACGGAGTGTCTTAACACTAAGTTCCCTCTGCCTACCCTGCTGGGTGTGACGCAGATTTTTTTTGTTGATTTTTTTTAATATTTTCGAGTGTGGCTGAAAAAATATTTTAAAGAAAAAGATATATGATAACAACTATGTTAACCAGATCAAAAAATAAAAAAAAGCGAAGAACAGAATGCCTTAACTTTACGTTCTCTCTTTTTGCTTTCTGCACCTCATCAGCTTATGTCTCAAAACATGGGGACAGGGCGTCCTAAAACGAGATTACATTTCCCGTGAGTCTGATAATAATTAAATTTTTATATTGACTAAACCACTTTCAAGTGTAATAAATACAAAATAATCTTCTAGCTTACTAGCAATGACTCAAAGATAGGCGTTCATATCTGCTACTCAACATTCAACATCTCGCAATTTATCAGCGCGGGGTAACGGAGTGTTATATTTATAAACTGCTCTAAAACCTTGGGATCAATCTTGAGAGCGATCTTGAAATGTAATCTATGGAATGAAAAAGATCTCAAGATCGATCTCAGACTTGAGAGCAATGTATAAATATGGACTATAATATTAGATTCCCTACACATACCCAGCTATACGGCAAAAAATTATAACCATTAAACGCTTGACTGGCTAATACTATACAATATTAATAGCGTTATCGTTCATTATTTAAATACACTGATTAATATTTATTTTTATGATTGATGCAATTATATATTAATAAAAATATGTTTACACCTATAAAACTATATTTTTAAAGTAAAATTACAATATGTTTTAAATCTATTCTCAAGTTTTGTATAAAATTAGCATAAATGTTAATTTTAAAAATGAAAATTAAAATGAACCACAGGTCAAAGACAAATTCTTTTAAATATTTGAAGTTTGTAATATACATTTTTATCTTTACTATCTATGTATAGTACAAAAACATTGCTACTTTCCACATATGTATCTACGCTCAATTTATTTTAAGCACGCAACGAATTTCAATGAAATTTTCGTTAATAAAAAATAGTGGAAGATGTATGTATAATATATGCATAATACATATAGACTGTGAAGAAAACTATAAATATTTTAAATATTTGTAATGTTTTGTCGTAAAATACATCTTATTGAAGCCGTCGTGGCGCAGGCACACAAGCTTGCTATTGTAAACGCGACGGTTGTGGGTTCAGTTTCCACGTGGAGGAATGAAATATTTTATATTCCCTTTTCTTGCTCTGGTTACGTGCTCGGCATTGAGTTCCACCATTTAACACGTAACGTCACAAAAATTAAAGGCGGGAAATGAGGAGGGACGGAAGGACGACTTACCAGCAAAACGGAAAAGCCATAATAATATAATCTATCCTTTCTTGCGTCGCTCGGTTGAGTACAAACATATATTTATCTATAACTAAAAAAAACTTTTTAAGAAAACTTAAAAAAAAAATTGAAAGCTTTTGAGAATGTATAAAACATATATATTAAAAAAATATATAAAATAGGGAGGCCAGTCGTAGCGCAGGGGCACAACTGCGTGACTGTAAACGCGGCTGGTTGTGGATTCAATCCCCACTCCAGGAAATCAAATATTTATTTAAAAGGAAGAAGAAGGGCAGTTCTTATAATATCTTAAATTTATATTTTCATTTCTTCCCTCTGGTGTCGAGACAAAGCGCGGCGTTGAGTTCCGCGACTTAACATACAATGCTTCGGGAATTCGGCGGGAAGTGGGGAACGGAGTATCTTAACATTAAGTTCTCTGTCTACCCTACTGTGTGCTAGATACAATGTAAAGATAATTTATATTTTTATCTATACTTTTTACAAATACAAAATAAGACACCGATAACATCTACTATAATAGTCACGAATTAGTGCTTGACCTAAGACATAATGTGAGGTCGCTAGCGCTACAACCTCAATATGAAGACATTATCATAAGTAGGCATGTTACTAAAGATCATCTGTACCTTGTGGCATAGTGCGAATTAATGAGAAGACTTCAAGGGCAGTTCTTATAATATCTTGAAAGAGCTTCTTCACATACAATATGATGTGTACGGCTTAACTTTTTTTTTAGTATCGGTACCCTACTCCATTAAGTCTTCTTTTTCATCATGATATATGTAACCGTAATCATAATTTAATTTAATTGTAAGTTGATAAATAAGAATACTGCTAAAAACATCTTTACTTACTATTACTAATAATGATTGACATTCTTTTATATATTTGTTAAAGAAAATAATACAGGTCCACAATATTCTAGTTTAATTTTATATATAGATATCTATCTTGATTTTATTCTGTGGCTTACAGTTGGACAACATTACCGTAATGCATTACTTACAGTTCGTGAGGCTTAAGCTGAGTCTTCTATTTGTATGAGCAATCACTAAATATTATATCTATAAAAATATAAGTAAAATTAAAAAATCTGCTTGTGCTTTCGAAATAGCCGTGTTTTTAAGTGCATATAGTTAGTTACACGAGACTAAAACACAAATGAAATATTGATTAATTATTTTGATTTAAATGATGATTATTTTTGTTATATTTTTTCTATACTTAATTGATTGTCATATTATCTATTATTGTGGTACTATAAATATGTTTTGTAATTTTATATCTATTTAAGTAGAATGTAGGTAAGCGCGCACGACAAATGCTATTTTGAGGGAAATTCAGGATAAAAATAGTCCACGTTCCAAGGAAAATTTTTACCAACTATTTTATATACAGACAAACAAAAATTTCTAGATCTGAAATAAATATAAAAATGTTAAATTTCATTGTTAAACTTACTTACTTACTGGTTTCTAATAAAAGTGCGGTACATACTAATTATTCTCTTTTCATATAGAATTTTAGCATAGTGATTGTTACGACTTATGCAATATTTGACGAAATCGATAAAAAATATTTTTTTATAATATTTTTTCACAATTTTTATTTCTGGACGTAATATTGTATTATTAGCTACCTAATATAACGTTTTCGGACGGTGTATATCTCTCAACTTTGACAGTTGACATTGATGTTTCTATCTCGTATATTATTCGGCGTTGGTACATTCTTAAGTATTTTTTTTACAATTTTTAGTACAAATAAATATATACTACTATAAATATGTCGGATGATGGTGAAATAGAGTTTTTAGATGAGGACGCAGACATTGTTCAACAATGCGTACAAAATGTCGATGAACCCATTTTGAAACCAGCCGTAGAAACGACTCTCCTTGTAGAACGAGTTAAAAACGAAAAGCCAAGAAGAAAAAGGAAAAAGGAGGAAGATTCAGATTATGATCCATCAGAAGATATAATCCAACGGAACAGGAAAAAACGTCAGCAAATTTTTCCACGCCAAGGTGCTCGCGGACCTGGACGTCCGCCGAATTCATCTAACATATTCAGAAGTAATGATAAAGATAGTATAAAAGAAGTTCGCAAATCGAAAAAATATATTTCGAAAGTCAATTTTTTCGATCGTAAGAAGCTTGATATAAAAATTCCTGATTATGACGATCCTTTGTGTTTACCTGTCCGTGCATTGAAGAAGGATGAATGGGATGCGAGGAAATTGAGAAATTGGAATAATCTTTGCCTGGAGAATTTTAAAAACTTTGATAATCCTTTAAGAGCTGAGAAAGAAACTACTGTATCATCTAAAAGAACTGTTGTTTTGAGAAATATGTTCAATAAAATGACAGGTATATAATTTTATGCTTTTTGATTTTTTGATACATTTAGTGTTACTTTATTATTTGACTTTATGTTTTATGCTTCCACACAGTAGTATGGTATGGAGAGCTAATATTTGAAAATCTAGTACTCTTCTTAGTACCAGTTATTCATTCACAACTGCCACAATTACAGTCATTGTGTTGCTGCACCAGAATGTCCTTGACTGTAGTATAAAAGTAAAAAGATTTTTATATAAAACATTTTACAGGTAAACTTGAAACAACAATGTACAGTAAAATATGTGTTGAAAATAAGAAAGAAGATAAAAAAACAGAAGTTGTTCAATCTGTTCTACCTAAATATAGAGAAAAAAAGATGTTAAATAGTTTTAAATTGTTGGATGGCAAGAAGAAAAGACCATTCATCCAAAGAGATGAGGTGTTATTGAATAAAGAACTCAATAAAGATGTTGAAACCCTTGTAGTGTACAAACCTGAGGAGAAGATGTCACTTATATACAAAATGTTTGAGAAAAAAGGGTAAGTTTTGACATTTTGAATATTGTCCAATTAGTGTAAAGATGTATCCTTGTGCATTGTCTGCCCCATTTATCGTGAAGAGTGTTCTGAGAAACTGTTTGACCTGTTACCTGTTGCCTAATTTTCTAACCGTAATATACATAATATATTATACTGCAATCAGTATTTAAGGGTTTTTTTACTGCAGCAATATTTAATTTCATAACAAAACAATTATATCTTTCAATCTCCATCTTTAAGACTGGCAACACACCTGTAGCTCCTCTGGTGTTACATGGAATCATTGCCGATGGTGATCACTTACCATCAGGTGACCTGTATGCTTGTTTGCCTTGTCTTTTTCTATAAAAAAGAAGAGTAAAAACCTCCTAAATCCATTTGTTATCATTATATATGATACTTTTTACATATACAATTCAAAAATATGAAAAAAACTAAATTGATCTTTAATTCATGTAGTAGAGAATACAGTTCAATTTTCTATTCCTTCTGTTAATATTTATACATTTTGTTTTTAAAAAAAAAATGCCTCATTTAAGAATTTGCTTAATAAGCTGTTAGCAAGGCTGACTCTAAACCAACAATAAGTTGTAATTGCACTCTCAGTCTTAGAGAGATATTATTAGGGAACATATGAAGTGGGATTCAAACCAGCACCTGTTGTTTATAACTGTCCAAGCACTCTGACTACTAAGTCATGCATTTATATCAAAATTTTAAAACATTTTATATGAAAGTGATTCAGATAGAATTTCTGAGTAGAGTAAATAAATAATTATGTAGTTCAAGTGGACAATGTTGCAAGTTGGTTTTAGGTTGCTAGCTAACTATTTTGCTTATTATAACATATTTTGCTTATTATAAAGCTATTTAAGCACTAATTAACATCTCTGAGTGCTATATTTTTTTTTATTTAATTCAACTATATTCTTTACATTTACAGTGAAGATATAATTGACAAAGATGACGAAGATAAAAAATATTTGAAAGAAATAGCGAGTTGTAAGACATGCGCTCCCTGCTATCAGACATCTTGGAGGGGATTTAAAAAAACTGATAAAAGTAAGTAAAAATGTTCTTGTGGCGCAGTGGCACATTCCCTTTTCATGGGAATGAAATATTTTATTTTGGTTCAACGTTTCGAGAATTCGGTGGTAAGTAAGAAACTGAGTGTCTTAACATTTTCTCTGACTATCCTATTATAGAATATGTGGACCCATTTCCTGCAAGATATTTTCTTTATTTTTAGCTTCATCGAGCTGTATCCCACATATAGCAGGTTGAGCAGAATACTTTCGAGATGTTGCAAACGACGAAACTACACACCGCACTTTGCTCCATTTTACAAACTCGTGGCAATAAAAATAATTCCTTTTTCCTAGACGGAATCGAAACTATAACCGTCGCGTTAATATAGTCAGACACTGTGCTGCAGCGCTACGACGGCTTATAAGATAAAAATAATAGATAGCAAAGTTGAGTTTTTATTGTATTATTGTCCTAATTCCTAATAATGTGTGTATTAGAATACGAAAGTAATGGATTATTTTCGTCCTCCTTGTTAGTAAATAAATAATTGTCTATTTTAAAGCGGGTGAAGCGGCAAGCGGGCCGCTAGTAATTGTTTATAATTTAAACCAACTTCCAAGAAATGTGGTTATTCATTTGACCGGTATGTGTGTATGTTTGAACGCGACTATCTCGCGTTCACCCGAACTCATTAGGATACGGTTTTCAAAAATATATTTGTTACATAACCGTCTCAAACAAAAGAGCGTTTTTTAAAAAAATATATGTATTTTCAGAAAATATAAGGTGCCAAATATGTATGAGACCGTGCATCAGTGTGTATAATTTACTAGCACACTTAAAGTGTCATACAGATGATGAAATCAAAATGAAAAAACGGGCTATATCTAGGAGTTTAGCTTCGGTGAGTGCTTTTATTTGAAAAAGTATATATCATTTTTCTTTTACTTATTTTTTTTGTTTTTTTTTGTGTGTTAAAAGAATTGTTGTTATAAAAAGTTTAATTCCCAAATAGCATGGTTGACAGAAAATGTAGAGATGAGTTGCGTTGTCGGCTTTCCCGCCCGAATTTGAAACATTATGGTTTGTATTAGTGGTACTCAACGTAGCACTTTGTCTTATCAGAAGGGGAAAATAGAAATAATTAATTCTCCTCAGTGGGAATAAAACCCACAACCATAACATTCACAGTCAAAGGCTGCGTCGTAACGACCTCAATTAAATTAAATTTATGAATGTTAAATTATTATTATAAAACCGAAAGTATTAATATATTTGTTAATATTTTGTATACAGAATTGATTTTTTTTGTCTCATTACATGTATTCATAGTATTTTAATTTTATCCTTTTCCCATCCTTCAAATTCGCCGTTTTAAATCTCAAATTCATAGTTTAAAACTTATTACTCACATTACGGACTTTTTTTTGTAATTTCCTGCATATAGCAGGGTAGGCCAGGGGAACCTGGGAAGCTAGTGATAAGACACTTCTTTACCATTAAGACATTTCCGTTCCCCACTTTTTCGAACTCTGGAAGCATTGCGTGTTGCGTGACGGAATTCAACGCCGCGCTTTTCCTCATTATTAGAGCGGGGAAATTAAAATATTAAATATTTAATTTCCTGTGAAAACGAAACTCAGAACCTGACTTGTGCCTGCGCCATGACTGGTCTCGCTAGCTGGATTTTAAAACATAAAGTAAAAAATAACACATATTTTCCCGTTTCTGTTTCTCGCTTTCCTGTCATGACTGGCCTCAAATAGTTTATAGACTTAACTCCCAAAAACTAATTTTCCATTTGAAATTAAAATATCTACTACCAAATTAATGTAATTTGGTAGTAATTATATATTTTAAACTTACTAATTTAGTAATAAATACTTTAATCTCAAATTGAAGTGTAAAAATGCTAATTTTATGCATAACAGTATTAACTTCAAGTAACAAATATGTTATTTTTTAATTTGTATAAAATATTATTTTTGTTCCAGTCTGTCGAATATCATTACAAATGTAGGATATGTCAAGAACAATTTTTAAGTATAAAAGATTTGAGATCACACGTGAGAACTCATAAAGGTATTTTTTTTATTTTATGCATATTGGTAGCCATAGATGATATAAAAAATCAGCTTCACGCTGTATCCCCCACACAGCAGGGTAGGCAGAAGGAACCTAGTGTTAAGACACACCATTCCCCACTTTCTGCCGAATTCTGGAGGCATTGCGTGTTGTGTGGGAGAACTCAACGCCGCGCTTTGCCTCGACACTAGAGCAAAGAAATGAAAATATAAATGTAAATAATTATTTCATCTCCTCGAGTGGGGATCGAACCCACAACCAGTTGATTTACAGGCACACTTTGTGCCCCTGCGCCACGACTGGCCTCAACTTGTCTGACTGCTTGTGCTTGTTGTTGCTTTGTCTGACTTTGTCTCTTATAATTACCAAGCCAGAGGTCTGGTCTGGTCGATACGATACTGTCTCCACATTAAAGTGTTACAATCACTGACCTTTTCCAGAAAAGGCACTATAAAAAAAAATTACAGTATATTTTATTAGTTTTTTTTGTTTGATTTTTTATTTTATTTTTTTACTTTAAACTATGAAATTGTTAATAAAAAAACATAAAGGGTCTATCCCGATAAGCATGGGAAAACTGCACTGGCTTGTTCTTTATTTTTAATATATTTGTATTGGTTTTATCTGAAATAGCGACACACTATTTTTTAATCTCTAACCCTTACAGTAAGGGTGTTATGGGGGTATCAACCCTTAAAGTTTATTTTCTCGGTATTTATTAAAGATATCTTAAAAACAATTAAATTAAACATAGCTGTCTATAAGCTTATTATTATATATTTTTTTCAATTTTTGGAACAAATTGTAATTAATTGGAAGTTAATTTTTTGATTGCGATTTATACATTCCACCCCTGCACTAATACCTACCAAAATTATATATATTATGTACATATTAGTTACCTATCTGTGCTATAATTTACAAAAAATCGAAGTAAGCAAATCTTACAACAACAAAAAAACATGAATACGTGCACGCATATAAGAAATTTATATAGAAATCTATCATCATAATATACTAGACGACGATTAAAAAAAATGGGGTGCCGCTATTTCAGATAAAAAACAATACAATCATTAAAAATAAATCATTAGAAGTCAGGGCAGGTTTCCCATGCTTATCGGGCTAGACCATTTTCGTTAATAAACGTTGTATTTTTTAATATATTTTTTTACTAAGCGGCTATAATTATAGCAAATTGAATTACATTATATTAATCTTCGAATTCTTAAAGAACCTTACACCATTGACCACCGTAAATTGTAGATTCAGTTCCTGTCTAGAGCAAAGTAGATAATATTTTTTTTAATTACAGGTACTGAGACATTTAAATGTGAAGTTGGAAGCCATTTGACAACGTAAATAAAGATATTGTGGCAATATTGTATAATTAATAAAAGAAATGATTTACCATATTGTGTATTTTTTAAAGCCCTTTAATTTATAAAAAAGTGAAATGAATATATATACTTTTTTCAATTTCACTTTGTATCTTACATAACAGGGTTGATAGTGTCAAGACATTCTTCTTTCATCTTTCACCACACTATGTTTCACCAGTGCGGGAAAATTAAAATATTTTTTTAACATTTTTAAAGTGTAATTAGGAAAGAAAAATACTTTTTAGAAAACATGAAAAAAATTGATTGATGAAGAATTTGATTTGAGCCCGTGCCTCTTGGAAACCGTCCAAGCGCTCTAACCAAGCCATATGTTCTCATCAGGCTACGTCGAAATTCCTATATGTTTGTTACAAGTTATTTGTGTTGTAGGACGGTTTCTAAGAGGTGCGGGTTCAAATCCCAATACGTTCAATTTTTTATCGATCGATCGTACCCACAACCATCGCTTACACCTCACTGCGCCAATTTTATTTTACTGTGACTACACTATTTACCAAGATTATTAATTTCATTATTTTTCCGATCCTTTGTCAGCTACGCGGCGTTGAGTTACGCCAACACGCACTACACCTTTAAAATTGGTGAAAATTGCACAACTTAATCCTATATCAATCTTATATCTATTGCAAAGTATCGAACAAACATTTTCGATTAACTAATGTACCAAAATTGTCATTTCAATCAACAAAATAGCTATTATTTTCCAAAAAACCACATCAAACATTCATTTAGTCGAACCCTTTGTCTATTCCATTTTGAACATTGAAGGGATAAAAGGAGGGAGGGATAACCCTCTACAGTATATATATACTACTATACAACAGTATATACTGTTTGATAGAAATCCATTATTGTAAATGGAAAATGCTTTATTTGAATGCCTTGACCGTCCTGCATGTGATATATGTACAGTACGGCTGACAAGTCGTGGCCGCTCGGAAGTTAGGTTATCAGAACTTTTGCGCATTGTTAATTCGGAAAGAAAATAATCAAAAGTAAGAAACATTCTAAAATCAAACCTGCCTAGCCATCTAATGCTAACTTCAGGGCGGCCACGACTCGTCGACCATACTGTATGTATTAAACTATATACCGAAAATATCGAGAGTAAATCCCAAAAAGAGGGATGCCAATACATACGTGCACTCCATTTTGGTTTGACATATGTATGTAGACGCATCCGGTGTAGGTTCGAGTCTTACTTCGAAAAATATTTATTCATATTTTTAATGTTCCCCGTTCGACAAGTACATTGCTCGGGATATAGCCATGGGCGTAAAAATAGGGAGGCTGGATGAGCCGTGCCCACCTCAGAATAGTCTTTTGCCCACTTCAGAAATTTTACTAACTAAAAATTTGCCCTAAAAAAATTTAAGAAATAAAAAAGTTTACACGAACATATTTATTGAAGAAAGTATAATTGTATGTCGAATGGCGTAATTTAACGCCGCGCCGTCAAGATTACCTGCAATGCTTAGTTGAAAATTAATTTACTTCATTAAAAAATCAAGTACATCCACGCGTCAAAACTTGTTTTACATATATTTCGTTTCATGTTCCATAATAATTAAGTTGCAGCCCCATGTAATTGTGTAATTAGAGTCGACCCTTATTTGCGACAAATAATTGAATATTTTACTATGACAACCCTTGCTTTTAAATTGGGGGTAGAAACTTTAAAATTAATAAGAGTAGAGACTCAAATTAAATTTGCATGTTCATTATTCATTACATCTATATATTTTTTTATTTCACATTTTTTAGTTCTACACTTTTTACAGTCACACTTTGTGCCGCTGCGCCACGACAGGCCTCATACAAATATATTAATATAATTCTTCCATTTGGGTTTGAAATTGATTGAAGAGGCCGGTCGTGGCGCAGCGGCACGAGGTGTGACTGCAAAAGCGACTGGTTGTGGGTTCGATCCCCACTCGAGGAGATGAAATATTTACTTAAATTTATATTTCCAATTCTTCGCTCTGGTATCGAGGTTAAGCGCGGCGTTGAGTTCTGCCACTCAACACGCAGTGCCTCCAGAATCCGGCAGAAAGTGGGGAACGGAGTGTCTTAATACTAGGTTCCCTCTGCCTACCCTGCTGTGTGCGGGATACAATTAATTTAATTTTTTAATTTGGGTTTGAACACAGTTATTACGTATACCCCTTATATGAATGCTTTATTTAAAAAAATGATTTTTCTATGCTTGGACCTATGCCTGCTGAGACACAACTTTAAGCTAAAAAACAATTTTAAACTGTCAACTTTGTACATACAATTTATAATTTGATAAATAATTTAAGCATTTTTTGGCCTAATCTCAGTAGTTCTACCAAGTAGTTCTACCAGTAGAACTACTGATACAAACAAACTTCGCGGTTACTGTCAACTAAATTTTACATAATCTCTTTAAAGTAATTTCTTTGAGTCGCTGAAAGATTTTATTGTTTTATAGGCTTAGAGTCAGAACACAACCGATAATACGATTAGGACTGGCTTGAGTTAATGTTACGCTATTATAGCCGTCGCCTAATAACATAGTATAAGGCTTCCCTTTAAGCGGAGAATGGAGTGTCTTAACACTAGAAAACACACTTCTTTTTAACTTTGAGAACTTTCTTGACAATTAAATTGTATTGCAGTACCTACTTATGTGATATTTCTTCTATTCAAACTTATTAGAATTTTTATAATAATGTCTGAGGATCGGTAGATTATTATAAAATATATGGATAATGTAATTATTCTGTATTATTCTTGACAAAATTCAAAACTATTATTTGGCTTATTATTTTTTTAATATTTTGGTGTCTGACATAACTATATAAATGTATATACATACTCGTATATGTATATACATACTCCTATATGTATATATATAGATACTGCTAATAATAACGCGAAAACTACTAATATTTTTAATCTCGGATCTCCCCCATAGAAAAATTATCAAAGGATCTTATTTCCGCAGAACGCAGATACATTAAGGGGTCGTTGTCCGAGGTCAATAGCCCTTCGTAGGGGGTGACTTCTTAATTATATATTTTTTTGGGGTGAAATCTTGTTAAATGTGTGGAGAATAAAAACTATTTGCAGGACTTTGCCTTTGAACTATCGCTGTCAAAAGTGAAATTGTTTGGAGTTGTCATATTAAATTTTAATATGTTTAATCTAAATTAAATATAACATATCAGATAAATCAGCTTCACACTGTATCCCGCATACAACAGGGTAGGCAGAGGAAATCTAGTGTTAAGACACTTCGTTCCCCACCTTCCGCCGAATTCTGTAGGCATTGCGTGCTGGCGAAACTCGACGCCGCACTTTGCCTCGACACCAGAGCGAAGAAATGGAAATATACATTTAAGTAAATATTTCATCTCCTCGAGTGGGGATCGAACCCACAACCAGTCGGTTTAGCAGTCACACCTCGTGCCGCTGCGCCACGACGGACGGGGCCTCATATTTATTCAATATATATATTTTAATTGATAAATGTTCATTTTAAAAATGAAAAGAAACTTAAGACTCAGCACAAAGAAAACACAAACATAGATAAAGATAAAGCACCAGTAACATCAAATGTGCTAAATGAATAGTCGTTTGAAATTGAAAAAAAAATATGATGATGTTTGATGTACCTACGGTAGATAACAGTAAAAGTTTTATATAAGAGACTGGGCTCTATAAAATTGATGATGATTTTGGGTGGGATTATGGAGGGGAGAGGGTTGGTTAACAGATAATTAATACTTAAGTTCTTACATTTTTTTGTTTTCTTAAATTATTTTCGCTTATTTTCTTTTTAATTTGCCTAAAAATTTTCGCTTTGCTTATTAAAAATATATATCGTATACAAATACCAAACATTTTAGACTAATTCCCCATTTTTTTTTAAATATGCGGAATAATTGTTTTATTACATCAGTTAAAACATCCATTATTTCATAATAACGTGGACCAATGCTACCTAGATTAATGAGGAGAATAATTATGGCTATCTTCTTATGAATGGTTCTTTGTAAGTCTAAGTTACTCATTTGATTCTATACTGAAGTATTTTAAAATACATCAGTAAGGTAAGTAAGGTTTATGTGATGAAAAGTATTAAAAATAATAAATAAAAAAGCCTTATATTTCTTGCTGAAAAATTACAAAAAAAGAATATGTAGGTCTTTTTGTTATTAACAATATTATTTAGTTTGCAAGAATTTTTCCCCTTTCAGGTGAAGGCCTCCAATGCTTGCCAACGTTCATTATGAGAGCACTAGATTTAGATTGAATGTATATTACCTTCATTTTTAATCGAGTCTATTAATAAAATTCCAGAGCAGTCACTAAATTTACCATTTCGCGCTTAATTTGGCAAAGTTTTCAATAGTGTGGACAACAATTTTCAATTTTAGACTTTATCACTTTTCGGTTTCGGCACTTTATTTATTAAGTAGTGATGGGTCCCGTAACTTTAAAATCTATCTGCCTACCTTGTTGCGGCCATTTTTTTCTTGGCATAGTAGGTAGCGATGGTATGGCTGTTTTAGCGTAAGTTATGAGTTCGATACTCACTCAGGACATTTATAAAACTTTCACCAAATAACACGCAATAATTCCAGTCTATAAAGTAAACGAAAAGTATAAAAAATACATGTAAATAAAAATCATATAGAATTTGAATCTGCTATTATCATATTGACATAACAACCACTGTGCCACTAACGCGATGTTGTCTATAATATTTGTATACACAGGTAGGGGACGGTAGACTAGGGAGGTACACTATTAGGTTTTCGCCCGGGGCTAGGGCTAACAGAATTTCCCTTCTATAAATCAACCCCATCGTTTGAAAGCTAGCCGGAAGGGCTTTTAGACGATAGAAACGGTGCTTTGTAAATTTTAAAAAAGCTACTGTACCAAATTCTATTTAATAATTACTTACTTTGTCGATGGTATTGGATACAATTCTTGATCGATTAATAAATTATCATACCCTATATGGGTAGCAGGATACACAGAGGGACGCCTAGAGTTAAGACACTTCATTACGTAAAATCAACGCTACGCTTTGTCTTTTTACCGGGGAGAGGTTAGATATATAATTCGTTCCCCCTAGTGGAAATCGAACCCATGACCGTCTCGTTTACAGTCAGACACTGTACCCTGACGACCACTATTTGTAGTGTCTATAGCGATTTTTTATTGTAGCTAATAATAAAAAAATAGTAATTTTGCTGACCAAACTGGTGAAAAGTGGAGAACGGAGTGTCAGTACGCAATAGCTAACTAATTAAATGTATGTAAAGTGTGAAAATACAAAATAAATGCTCTTTAATAATAATAGAGAACCAACTGACGCGTATAATAATATGCGTTGGCGTTACCTTAGCAACGTGTATGTCACTTTATAAACATAAAAGTGTAAACATTGTCAAATGTATGGTAGCGTGTGTAATATTTTATTTATTGATTTAATGGTACTTAATGAGCTTTATTATTGAAAAATATTAGTGTTCTGCAGTTCTCCTATATATAAACTATATACTAGCGCCAAATTTCATACTCTTCCTTCTGTGTAATTTTCATAAAACGGGTCCAAAGTCTTTGCTTCACGTATTAATATATAGATATCAAAATTGTTCCTTTAAAATGCTAACTGTTGCATGTGTATTGATTTTAATATATAGACTGGATCCCTGGTCTGAAGTATAGTTAAGACGGTATAAGTAACTAACTTGAAAGTAGGGCCCTTTCAAATGTAGCGCAAACTAAAAATTCACCTCACCTAGCTGTTAAACTAGAAACACAGTTTATTGCCAGAATTGCCTATACGTGGGCCTTTACTCCCGTCAAACGTCATAAAGGTTGTTTAAAATTGGGATAAACTAACCTCCATTTTACATATATTATTTACGAGACTATTTCAAGATAGTTATACCGAAGATAGGTGTACCCATACAAATCTGATGGCTCAATCACCCTCCCAGATAGAGATGCACCTTTATTTGACGCTACCTCTGAAAGGGCTCCAATTTCAAATTAGTCAGTACGCATACTATCATAACTACATATTAGACTAATAATCTTCAAAACTACAGCTTTGCTAAAATGACGTAGTTCTGGGAGCCCTGGGATTTTGGCTAATAGAAGAGATATTATTTCTTAGCGTACTTTTACCTTAACTCATTTTAGCTTACTAGACTAATCGTTACTCACAACTTTGTTTACTTGTTTTTTTTAGCTTCACGCTGTATCCACACATAACAAAGTAGGCAGAAGGAACCTAGTATTAAGAAACAATGATCTCATTAAGATAGTTCCGTTCCCCATTTGTCGCCGAATTCTAGTGATATTACATGTTGAATGGCGGAACATACCGCCGCGCTTTGTCTCGTTACCAGAGCGAGAATACTAATTATTTCATTTACTCGAATGGGAATCGACCTCACAGACTGTCCTGTTTACAGTCATACACTTGTACTCCTTCGTCACGAATGACTTTGCCGGCCGAAGTTTAAAACGTAAAATAAAAAAAACTTTTTCTCATTCCTTGTTTCTCAATGCATGTAGAATAAATTAAATTTTCGTTTTCGAATGACTAGTCGTCACCCGTAACTGTGTTTGTGGAAATTCTAAGATTTAAATTAAAATATCCAATTTTTCTTTCGGCCTTTCAATTCTGATTAGATAAATTCTACGAATTCTACTTATTACTGTTGTTGTTCCTGAGATTAGCGCATTTAACCAAACACTGCCTTCAACTTTTTAATATTATTATTATTACTAAAACAACACGTAAATCATATTCCTATACATCTATTCTGTTATGCAGTCAAAACAAGCGTATCAGACAAACCATACATTGCACATCCACGATACGTATAAATCCGTCAATAATTAATACGCAGGGGTGGCGCTAGGGTGGTTTATTTGGGGTGACTTTATTAATATCATTTTACTGTTAGGTATTCGATTTTAGGGTGCCTCTGCCTATCGATGTATTGAAATATTGAATAGTTTTTGGGTTTTTCTTTTAACACATTCTAGATTGTGATTTGTGAACTTGTAATAGAAGTGAGTGAAGGCAAATGTGGGTTGAAATTTAACAACACTATACAATACCAGCGACAGAGCGTCTTTGCCTTATTTTTCTATTACAGCCCAATTAAAAAACATCTTTACATATATGTAGCTTATGTGGTGTTCTTATTTAAAAGCTTCCTCTGTCGATTTTTTACATATTCGAATAAATAACCCTAAGAGCTATAATGAATTACATAACCCACTTTAGACAATAATGGGTGTAAAAACACCTTACTTTTAAATATAATGAGATTCTCACAATTACTTAATAAACCTCCAATTACCAGTTAGTTTGGATCTATGTTAATAAATATATGTAGTTGTTTGTATACATTTGTGTATAAAACTAAGAAAAAATAAAAATTTAAAATATTAACTGTTAAACTTAAACCTTAAGCCGTTGATTATACAAGAGGAGATCATAATATTTTTTTTATATCAAAATGAAATCCAAATACAAACAAAAGTTTTTATTTCTGTTAACTAAAATATGTTGCCCTTATCCTGGCTAACTTTAATAAATTATATATTTAAAAAATATATACAATTTTTTCCACAAAAGTGTGACAAAAAATACTTTTAATTTCTCATTCTCAAATATATTTATTTGTAATTCCATTTACAAAGTGTTCTCGTAGAGATGAGACAGAAGTTCTTCTTAGTCGTCAACATTTTAGAGATCATTTTGATAAATATCTTCTTCTAATAAGTTCTCTTCGTCAGTCGGCTCGTCAGCAGATGCTAATACAGCTTTGATTTTATTTTTTTGTAAATACTGGTTACTACTACTATCTTGGACATAATCCAAAACACAATCCCCATGATACATACTAAATTTCCATTTTCCATGCGTAATTCAATAAAAATCATAAGAAAGGTCAACACTGACGTTGTTAATCAATACGACTATGGCTATTATGGATGTCGATACACCCGCCAGCGTGTGGTAAAAAAAACGCGTGAGAACGACCACATCTCTCGCGTGTTCAAGAGCTACACACAATTCAAGACACACAAAAGTACAAAGCACTGCGACAAAATTAAAGAATGTGGCGACTAAAAACCAAATCTATCCAGGTGTTTTACACCCATATAGCCTTTAAGGGTTAAATAGATTTTATAAACATTTCCTGATTCAATATTTTCCGCCCGCCTTTTAAAAATGAAAATAATTAATTTCCTCGAATGGGAATTGAATCCATCACGTTTACGATCAGATGCTGCACCAATGCGCTATACTTTTTTAAATTTAAATATGATATTACTTTAATATGCTAGGTACGTATAGAAATAAAGAATTATGTAAAAATAATCTGTTACTTTTCCACACGTTGCCTATTTCTGAAGAGAACTCTTCACACATCATTTAAAATTTCTAACTAAATGTTCAACGTTCTTGACCTGTTTTTACTGACCTTAATATGGAGGCTAGACTTTGTTTTTAAAATAGTTAAGTATTTTTAAACATCCAATGTTTACTTTTCTAATGTATGAAATATGTTCATAATAAGATATTTGAGCTATTTCCACAGTTTTAATATATTTTAAATGAAGTTCTTGTAGTGGATCGCGTAGATATATTTATTTTTATACGTTTTTGGGAACCCGATGTTTCTGAGGTCAAATGTAGAGTCTATCAAAGTTCTTATTATGTGAACCTGTACGGACTCGAAAACACGAATTAAATACTTCGAAAAATACTTACTGAGCAAATGTTTTCAAGAGGCGCAGGTTCAAATCCCGCTTAATTTTTTGTACGTTCAAATTTTTATACGTTATCTAAATAAATATATTTCTTTCCTAAGTGTGGAATAACATTGATAAAAATGTCAAAAATACAATACTTCAATTAGAATCAGCCAGTGACCACAGGCTACTGTAAAATGTTCTAAATGTCGGCTTTCTAACAATGTATAAAACTTCGTATACCCGAAGTAGCATCGGTATCAAGCTGATCTGATGATGGAGCCAGAACCTGGGTAGGGGAATTCTTTTCGAACTAAACTTGGGTTCACAGTCTATTGCGATTGAAGGACTCGGTGTAGCTGATCTGATGATGTAGCCAGGAGCTAAATAATTGAACTGTTCAGAGGTTATAGATGTACATCCCTCCAGCTTGGATCGAATTAATTTGTAGTTTTTTTATACTCTTTAATGCACAATAAAGGCGCATTTTTTATTTTTTTAACGTGACGTGCATGTGAACTTATATCAATGAATATTTATTTTTAATATTTAATTTATAAAAGTCAATCATTTCTACTAAATTAGAAAATGTAAATGTTCAAATGTGATTTACTAGCATATAGTTATTTAAGTTTTCAACATGAAATTCGAGTAGCTTATTCAGTTATTTTGACTTGGCTACAATCCAAGTTTTGCTATCAAGCCATTTTAGTAAATATCTTTGTAGATGAAATACATCGCGGTGCAGCGGCAGTTGGCACAACGTCTGACTGTAAATCCCGCATGTGTGTTAGATTCTAACTTGGGGGAATATTTCATTTCCCTCAGTGGGAATCGAACCCACCACCATAATGTTTACAGTCGCATTCTTGTGCCCCTACGGTACGACAGCCTCTATAACTCTATGGTATGGTACCATAGATATTATACTAGAAAGTCAATTACTCGAAAAAACGATAAATAAAAGTTTTTAACTATTTCAAAAATATATGGAAAACAAGAAATAGTTTTTAGCAATTAGCATTTTCCACACTAATATTTTTTATATACATATTTGCTTGTTAAAAATAAAGTAAAAAATATACTTTTAACTGAATTTACAATTTCTATCGTCTCTATATATGTTCGCTATTTCTGGAATTGTGAATAATGTAATTGTAAACTGCATTCCATCTTCCTTTTTATTCTTATTTTCAGTTGTTTTTCATTATTATGTTTAGCTTCACGCTTTATCACGCATAGGGTAGGGTAAGCAGTGGGCAACAAGTGTTAAAACACACCGTTTCCCAATTTTTGAGATATTGCGTGATAAATGGCTGAACTCTATGCCGCGCTTAGTCCACCAGAGGGGGAAAATAATTGAGGATTGAATCCACAACCATCGCGTACCTATTCATTCAAACGCAATCAATATGTTCATACACTTATTTGCAGGATACAGCATAATAAAAAAAATATGTGCGTGATACAGCGTGTAATAAAATGAGTTATAATGAGGACGTCTTAATGGGACAACTTCCGACTGTAAACGCGACGGTTGCGGGTTCATTCCCCACTCAGGGAATTATTATATTTTGCATATTTTCATTTCTATGTTCTGGTAGACGGAGCGGGACGTTGGATTCCACCACTCAATACGCAATATCTCCAATTATCGAAAGTGGGGAACGGAGTGTCTTAACACTAGGTTCTCTATGCCACATAGTAGGGTACTATGTGTGAAGGTGGTTTACAAAATTAATTGCTTAACTGTATGAATATGATTTTTTTAAAATGTTGTAATCTATTGTTGATGTTCAATTAGTTAATGCTAGTGGAAAAGGAATAAAATAAAATGACAGTAAAATCGGGTTTTTTATATATTTAGAACAAGAAATGTATAGTTACAACCATTGAGGATATTAAATATCATATTGTAAAAACTATTGTATAAAGTGAAGAGAATGTGACAATTTTTCATTATTTTTTTTTATTATTATTCAATTAATAATTAATTCCAATAAATTAATAATCATAGACACATAAATTACGTGAAAATATTATTTAATTAATTAATGAATTAATACTTAAAACAGCCAAGTAACTACAGATGTAAATATTTTGGTTAATAATGCCTTATACTTTAGGAATGAGTATTTTCAAAAATTTCTACCGAACTTTAAATAAAGAACGGTCGTGGGGTGTTCCAAGACGCGCAAACAATTTTTTTAATAAACGACTTTTCACATTACCCGTGGGCGTTCTGCGTGTTTTGGAACACCGCAGCCTTACAAAATATAGGGAACAACATTTAGTCTAATGGGCTCCGTACTGGCCCGTTGTTAAATACACTACGGCAGCGCTACAGACATTTATAAGGATAGTTCCGTCCCCTCTTCCCAGCCGTCCTTGGGGTAGCCGTGCCTTAATCTATTTGATAACTAGGTACGAAGCCCTTAAGATGACGCTAAAACTGACTTGTAGTGGGAGTTTTCAGCTTTCAACGGGAAACAAACGGTTGCGTGACCCGGTGACCTAAAATTTGGAAAATTCATTTTTACAATCCAAAAATAATTGTTGAAACTTTATTTTGTACTCGATTGTTTTCGCTCTCTTTATAAAAAAAACATATAGGAATTATTATTGGGGTGATATCTTTTGTATAGGTACATACATATACTATGGCAACCGTTTTATTTCCGTTATGATAGAGATATTTTTTTTGTTATATTTTATAAGAAAATATGTTGAGGAACAATTAAAATGCGGCTCCCCCAGTATCGTGTGAACTTTGTCGTTTTACTCTTGTGCATTCTAATATGAAAATATTATTTTCAGTTATTTTATAACTTTTGAGTTTATATGTTATATCAACTTTTATATATATATAATCAATTGCTTCAAGTTTCCGCCATTGAGAAACAAGACGAAGCACACACGGGACTGTCGGAAACCGCCACAAATTCAGGTTTAGCTTCGATCTTAGTTTCACTACGGTATCTTGTGCAAATTAAATGTCTTCACAAAAGCTATAATGAGAGAGGTAATCGTTTAAACAGACAATAAGAATATAGAAATACCTAATATTAGGTAACGACGCGGCAAGCCGTGCGCGCTAGTGGGGCGCGCGCGGGTCCCGGCGTCGCGCACAACAACTAAATCTGTTAATATGACCAACACAGACACCTACATCTTAAATTTAATTAATAAATAGACGAAAATCAAACGTCACTGATTTACGGAAGATCTTAAGACATTTTTTTTGTGGATCACTAAATTTTTACGCACGTTTTATAAAATACGTCTTTGTATCAAATTGTAGTCAGCGCGTCTAACCGGTGACAGCTGACGTAGTTCACATTATAAATATGATTGCTTCTAGAACTTACTTGGAGTTTGGTAAAATACTTACTTAATTAATTTTTATCTTACGTTGCATTTTTTTTCTAATTACTCGCTAGCCTTATACAAAGTGGAAGTTGGGTACAACACCATTTGCAACCTTCGGCCATTACGATGAATATGAATGAACTACTATATTGTATTAGGTATCACATTCTACACTGCTAACGAGTTTGTTCCCATCGCGTCTGTTCTCCGTTACCCGTTACCCGTTGTGTGCCCATCTATCATATATTAGGCCTCCATTGAAAGTTATCTATATAAAATATGTATATGTGTGTATACAGCGTTTATTTCAAAACCCGTGCGACCTAACGGTACGCTTCGTTGTTCTGTCACGGAATGGGAACGAACCGTTGTGCAATTAAGAGGAATCAACACCGAAAATAACCTAATAAATAGACAGTGAAATTGATATTATATGATATTACAATTTTATATATTTTTTTTATTAAATTCGAAACTATTCGGCTGTACACCCGAAGCTGCTCCGATGCCAGTTCATTTAACTATTTATTGCAATTCCTTTGCTTAACCAAAATGCTAACTTTGAAAAATACGTTCAGAAATCGATTTTTATTTTGTGTTCACGTTTTAAACATTCTTGCACCGGCTCTGTATATTCACTGTCTATAATGATGGTTGCGATTACATACGGCACCGATTTACTATTGGATATTTTTTTTTATATTTCAGTACAAAATGCATCATAAGGTGATTAATATCTTAAATCTATAAATTTTAATAGAATCTATTTTTAAAATTTTTTAATTTGATTGTGATTGGCTCGGTTTAAAAACGCTGTCGTATGCTCTCACAAGGGGAATGAACATGCGCTAGGAGTGGATAGCGGCGGAACGGCTATACATTATAAAACTATTAATGAACGAGCTAAGCTAACTAGATAAGAAGAGAAACGGATCCAAAACACGAGGAAGTACTTGATGAGCAAACGTAGTATTAAAGTTTTAATAATTTTACAACAATATAGCCTTCTCAGCTGAAGAGTAGGTGTTGTGCAATTTAATCGTTTCACTAGCACTCTGACGTATGAAGTAATAGTAACACATTTAGTCGATGTCTCGAGTGGACGCGCTATGAAAATATTTCAACCCGCCGGCGGTCGTGTCGCAACACTAAACGCAACATTAAATATTGAGCATTTGACTAGAATTACCGCATTGAGTATATACGATACGATACACAGCTGTACATTGGAATATTCTCTACCGCGAACTTTTAACTTACGTATTATTTCCTATGGAAGATTTCATTTCTTCAATTTGTGTCTTAACTAAGGGAATAGCGTACGACTCGGCCACCGTTTTTGTATTTGTGCCCGTGTCCGAGGCTAAGGCCATTCCTTATCACCTACATCATGATTAAGCTTACTGAATAGAAAACGCTATCAGCTTTTTCCATCACTATTTATATTTGGACAGTCAACGGTTCACGCATTTACATTCGGATTTGTCAATTGATTTACTTATTAAATATGGGCCATTAACCTTGTATTTGTACGCGTGATTGTATGATACCACCCACAGAACGAAAGTAGAAATGTCATCTGAGTGTAATGGAACGTGGCTCACACACACGCTCACGCACAACACTAGCCGACACGTGACACCTGTCAAGTGTCAGTGTCAATGTCAAAAAAGGCGCGAAAGCTCAACTCTCACATACCATTTCTACCGAATATTACAAAAATACTCGACCATTCTGCGTCACCACTTATCACCATACTTTATTTATAAAGATCATTCGCCACGTGTATTTTTTATTTTTATTTTGCTAATTTCACAGCCTCAATGTCAATTAGCCTATGCGTATTAGAGTATTGTTTCTGGATTGCCAATAATTACGTTTATTTTTAATATTACTTTTTTTATTAAATTTCTTAAAAAATGCATCAAAACACCATTCAAAAATTAGCCGTTACGCTATTGGTAATAGGTCTGATAATCCCTTGTCAGCTATCGGGGTTGTTTACATTCGACCGTACCAGACTTGAGTAAATTTTAATTGCAATTAACAATTAAATAATAATAAATGATCATTTATGTGAGTGGAAAACAAAAATAATAATAGTTGTAAGTTATTTAGTCATTGACTGTTATACTTTAACTAACAATTAATTAATTTTTAACTGTGTCCGCACAAACAAATAATCAATTATTAATATTTAATTGTTAATTGCAAAGAAAATTAGCCCAATTCTGAACTGTATCCACAACGCGTGGATACTTTGCGATACTAAAGCATAAATGACTACCGATTTCGGAACGCACTTTTCGTTCTATTTAATCCGTTACGACAAAAATATCTGAACTATTAAAAGTTCCAAATGGTGTTTTAAAATTTATTGCTTTTACAAACAGCCTTCTTAATTTTTTTCTAAATTTATGTCGAGATGTCGACAGACAGACAGACATACAGTAGTCGATAGTCATAAACGCCTCGATCACACGCTATTAGTAGAACGTTTTGCGTATCGGCCGCTTATATCTATGAAGATATGAATTACAGTATATTTAAAATACATACAAAAATATTATGTTAATTATATTGTAGCATACCTAACGGTGTGTTATGATTTAAAAATTCACATTTTATAATATTATTGCTTTTCCAGTTTTCATATTATTCTAGAAACAGGCTCGCGCCCTCTACCTATTGAGCACTATTATTAATTTAACATTAATCATTATTAATATATTTTTTTTATTAATTATGTCCGAAAGAAGAGGGGTAACGCACAAAACATTCTACTAATATTAACACTAAGTGACCATATAGTCACCTACCAAAATCCTAACCAACGTTTCGCTCCAAAATATTTGCATTTTCAAAATTTACATTATTTTATTTATTATCTAAAAAGTCGATGAGTTTTCATTACAATACTTTGGTGTTATTGTTTTCGATTCAACGTACACTTTTACAAGATAAAGTGATAATTATTATAAATTAATTATTATTATTATTATTAGAAACGGAACGGAACAAACGTAGGTATAACGCACGGATCTCGAACGAAACATTCCATTTTTTAATAACCGTAAGTATATTATATAACATGGTTTAATCGCCCGATATATTTCCCTAATAAATAAATCAATTCTGGGTCACCTTTCTTTATATTACGAATTAAAATACAAAATTATATATTAAATAATTAAATTTAAATGCACACCTAATAATAAATATGAATAGACGTAAAATACATATAATTGCACATACGCTAAATGAATGAGAGAGTTAATCTAAGAACAGAGACAGAAAAAATTATGATTACAATTATTTGTCAACATTCGACTCAGATTTACCTAAAGGTAAGTATATTAAGACGTTGACTAGTTAAAATACTGAATCGAGACAACACAAAACACAACAATTATTTAAACCTAAAGACGACTACAATAGAATATTAATTACTTAGTCTGCAAAACTTGTGCATCACACTCCGAACATCCACCAGTTTTGGCAACTGTACCAAATATTAATACCATATCAATAAATAAATCAAACGATTACCGCGCGCCGTTCTGTCGTAAATATCATTACTTCTTTATTTTAATAAAAAATATGACAGTTTAGCAATTTTTTTTCTTTTTTTAGCAACGGAACGACGCGCGGTCAAAGGTAACTCACAATTCATCTAAATTAATACAGTACATCTAATAATAAAACATATTATGACTAAATTGGAATAAGCGGATAAAAGCTGAATCAAATAAAGCGATTTTTTTTTCAATTTTTCATTAATAATTAGAATTAATTAGATAAATTAATCGAAATGGTGGCTCGCTCGGTTAAACGAAGTTTACAATAAATAGTAA
>JAATLQ010025969.1:0-21501 GCA_013421005.1 Heliconius erato x Heliconius himera | reverse complement strand
CGAAAAAACCAGATATAACGGATCGATTTATCCCGGGAGCGAGCTCGGAACTAGGCAGCTCGCAGCTACCGCGTACGCGAATACCGACCTTAGACGCGAAGGACAAAGAAATTAACCACCTCACCCATCCCAACGACCTAAAAAGCTCACTCCTTGATATTTCAGTAATAAAATGTGACCCCAAAGATTTCTGGAGCAACTCTAAGTGTTAGTATTTATTACGCGAAATTGTTTCTTGCTGATAATTGTATTATTTGGCAAGGAGTTTCTACAAATTATTTACTATTATTACTTATGGAGGATAAATAAATAAAATATATAATAAGCACACACGCACAGCCAACGCTAATAAAATTATATTTTTACATAAAAAAAAAAATATCGCATTTCATTGATAAGTAAAATAATGTTTTCTAAGTAACTAAATTACAATAATAATTTAGATTTATTTATTAGTAGTAAATATACATATATTTTTTATATATATATTTATTTGTATTCCTTAAAATACAAATAAATATAGGTACTCTTGGAAAGATGTACTATACATTTTTAGATACACGAAAGCTTGTAGGGCAAAAGAAATAATTGAGCACTTAGTTAAAAAAACGTAAAATATTAAAGTTATTAAAAAAACATGGTGATGTAGCTACTCTTATATGACCATGTTTTTAATTACTTTCTATCCATAGTTGATAGGCAATCTATATATGTATTTGAATTGTGCCCCTTGCGGGATCTAATACCCTTTGTTTTACTTGACATTAAATTAAAAGACGTGCGTATGTAAACGCGAAAGATTGTGGGTTCGATCTCCACTCGGGGAAATGAAATATTAAACATTTTAATTTCTTCGCAATGGTTCCTCCACTCAACACCCAGTGCCTCGAGTATTCGGCGGAGAGTGGGGAACGGAGGTGTTTTAATCAAGACCAAAGTGTCTTAACACTAATTATCCAAGTTTTCTCTGCCTACCCTTCAATGTGCGGGATACAACGTGAAGCTAAAAAAAAATAATGTGTAAAGCACATATGTAGATAGTACAAAAGTGGCTCAAGTAATCACTTATGCCTGTGATGTCATTTATTTCTTAATTAATATTATTGACTAGCGAATTGAACGCGGCTTCAGCTGTTTTAACTTATTGTAATATTTTAACTCAACTTTACTTAAAAATGCCAATATCTTTAGTTTCATCTAAGACCGTACAGTAGTATTGCGTGAAAGTGGAACAAACGTCCATCTTCACAAAAAATCTCATTTTTAATATTAAAAGGATTTACGTTAACGTTAAATTTTACTTCCACTTGGTTAAATAGAAATAATTAGGAGTAGCGTATAGCAAATGTCACTATCTCACTGTTCTAAGTGAAACAAAATTACTACTAGTATAGTAGATTAGGCTTCATAAATATTAGATACGAACAAACTAAACAAAATAGGTTCAAAACTGTGAAAAAAGTGAATATAAATGGAGTTCATAAGGTCAACAGCGCTTGGGTAAAAGTTGAACAATTCTGAAAGGTCAAAATTCTGTTACGGGTCCTCGTTACCTACAAACAACCGCTTCCAGAGATGTTAATTAATTTTTAAATGAATTTAATATTAGCAATCATCGTTTATTATATGGATTTCATGATGAATCAACGATAATTGACGTGTTTTCGTGCGTAAGTAATCTTTAAAATATCATACAGATAAATATATTAATTGGCAGTTTTTATGATACTTTTAAAATTGTATATTTTTTAATCTATCTTAACAGATAAAAAATAAAACATATTTACATATTATATCTGTATTCAAACGAAACTTAAAAGGCAGCCAATCATATCTTCATAATTTGGTTCATGGCGCGGTGCCCAAAAGGCTACCGACGCAGCCTCACTGTCCCGGCCAAAACAAGCTGCCAAATGTAACCTACATATATAAACGAAATAAGTATTTACAACTAACGAAGGAAAGGAATATATGTATGTTGATTTAATTTTTTTTTGCAGTTTCATGTTGTATCCCGCGATAGCAGGGAAAGGAAAGAGAACTTAGAAACATGACACTCCGTTAAATGGCAGAATCAACACCGCGTTTTTCCCGTCTACTATAGCGGAATATTTAATGTAGAAGTTCCCCCGATCGGGAATCGAGCTCCTAACAACCGCGTTTACATTAAATATTTTAATTCAGTACTATTTCCTATTTTATTTATTTCTTTTTTCTATGGTAAAAGAGGTTATTATTAATAACAGCTTTTAGATCTAAAGCTGTATTTCGACTGATCGAGCTAAGAAAAACAAAATATTTTCAATATTAATAAAACATTTGCGCGGCGTTGAGTTCCATCACTCAATACGCGGAGTATCTTAATTCTAAGTTTCTTCTACCTATTCTGCTGTGCGAGAAAATGCATGATAATGGTTTTTTTCCCCTGAGTGAAACTTGAAAGAACGTGACGAGATAAAATAAAGAACAAATCTTTGTTTTTTTTATATTTTAAATAAATTAAATAAATCAGCTTCACGCTGTATCCCGCACACTGTAGGATAGGCAGAGGGAACCCAGTGTTAAGACACTCTGTTCCCCACTTTATACCGAATTTCGGAGGCATTGCGTGTTGAGTGGCAGAAACCAACCAGAGCAAAGAAATGGAAATATAAATTTAAGTAAATATTTCATCTCCTCGAATGGGGATCGAATCCACGACTAGTCGGTTTTACAGTCACACTTTGTGCCGCTGCGCCACGATCGGCCTCTTATATTTTAAAAGTTTCTTTAATTTCCAACAAAACCTAATAAGTTTAAATATTAATATCATATACCCACGAGTATTGTATTTCTTTCACCTCAGGTGTAGAATTTCAAAATGTTTTCGCTTTACTGATCGCCCTTAAGGGATAAAGATAGTTTAACACTTATTGTAGACAGTACATACTAACATTTACCTGTCAATATATTTCTGTAAATGTTATACCTTCAAAAAAATTAATAAGAAACCGTTTTAATTATATATCATCTAAAGAACAATGTATATAATTATAATAATATTATTTTATTACAATAATTTTAAGTCAACACTTTTCCCATAGTGAGGTAGGCAAGGCAATGTGAAGTTGAAACAATCCGTTATCCATTTTCCATTGAATCTGAATACATTGGATGTTTCCGTAACTCAACGCCACGCTTTGTCTCACCAAAATGGCAAAAATCTAAATAATCAATATATAATAATTTCCTCCATCGAAATCGAACTTATAAACCAATCATCCACCAGCGTAAATAACTAGTCGCTTCCACTGCACCACGATGGTGCAAATATATTCTTATAAAAGACCTAATATTGCTAACGACTTCGTTTGTCCGCAGGCGTTCAATACGTAGCGCTGTATAAATAGTTGTCTCCTCGAATCGCTTTGCAAGTTAGATTACTCTGTGGAATTTACCTGTACCAGCTTATACAGGTTGTAAATTTTTATGCATATAATTAAATATATATGTGTGTGTTTGTCTTTAAATTTCTATTAGTAGTTTGTCTTGCTAAAGGCATTTATGAAAAAAACCATATCCTAGTTCTTCTCTCTAGTATCTTTCAGCATTAAGTTTTTAAAAATACAGTAGAAGACTAGGGAACTTTGTGTTAAGACACTCACGTTTAATCTCTCCGCCGAATTTTTAATCTCATTGCTGCACTTCGGCTACCAGGGCCGGGAATGAAAATAGATTTAATATAAACACTCCTTGGAGCTTAGATCGAAACCACCACCATTGCGCTTTTGCCCTTGCGCCATGACTGGCTGTCTATATATATGTATATAGAATAATTTTAATATTGAAAAATATATGAAGAAATGTATAAAATATACGAACATTAGGCCAACAAAAAGTGTCTTAGTACTCACCTCCCTTTGCCTATACGAAAAAAAGTGAAGCAACTTGCAATAATAAAAATATATATAAAAATGTATCACTCTGTATATGAAACAATTTAAATGGTAATTTAGCTCTAACTGCGCCGCTACAAAGCCTCTCGTTATATAGCGTGTTTCATAGAACGCCGCTGAAATGCTAAAGCGGCTCTAGTGTTTTTAAAATGGCTTTTATCACTTTTGTTTATTTTTTGTGAAAGTACCTACTTACTTTGAAAATATTTTTATACTTACACTAATCATAAATGAACACAAGATTTATTTGTTGCCATTTTAGTGTTTATTTTCTCAATTTTTAGAGGAAAGAAAAGGAAACACTTTTTTAAAAAACGTATAAAATTTGAACATTGTGGTATTTGAACCCGCTACAAGTATTCTGACCATTAAGCCGTTCATTAATATAATCTCATCAAGTCTTGAAATTCTTATACGCTTGTTACGCTTATTTATTTTGTTACGGACGGACGGTGGAAAGCTTCCGAAAGGCGCGGGTTCCCGCTACGTTCAAATTTTTATGTTTTTCAAAAAAGTTTTTTTTCCTAAGAGTGAAATATCATTTTAGAAATCTTAGAATTAAATAGAACTTAGAAATTTAACACTCCGGTCTCCTTTTTTCAATCTTCAAAGATAAATAAGGCTGCCGCCTTTCAAGATGCAAAGTCAAGAAGATTAGGCGGAGCATGGAGAACGAAGTGTCTAACACTAGATTATTTTCGCAAAGCTAAAGAAAAAAATATGCATTTAAAACAAAGTTCGCCTGAGATAGCTTTTTTTGTTTTTTATAAATCGTTATCGAGGAACTGTAACATTTTCTTCCCTTACGTATATCACAAACTCTATTAACATCTAATTACATAAAATATACCTTATTGCTTTTCAGTACGATTTCTTTTTGAATGACACTAATAGATAGTATAAAGTACGTTCTAAAATATAACTTAAGCCCATAGTAATAGGTTCAAAACAAATTGTGCAATATTTCTAGGTAATTTAATGATTTTATTTAGTATTCAACGTAAAAACAGCCTTATTTCTAACTTATAGAGGTGTTTTCTGATTGATAATGTCTATATTAGGGTGTTAGTGGCTTTTTCAGTCGCTATGAGGGTGGATGTTGGTTTCCATAGCAAAAAAATATAAATATAACTTAATTATGCTTTCTATCTACACTTTGTGTGAAATGTTATTTTTTTGTATCTTTCTCGGATAAATAATACTAAACAAATATTTTTGTTAGATACTTTTGTTAGGTGAAATTGTACCTAATTATTATTATTTTGTAGCTATATAATAAAAAATTAAATTAGCTTCACGCTGTATCCCGCACACAGCAGGGTAGGCAGAGGGAACCTAGTGTTAAGACACTCCGTTCCCCACTTTCTGCCGAATTCTGGAGGCATTGCGTGTTGAGTGGCAGAACTCAACGCCGCGCTTAACCTCGGCACCAGAGCGAAGAAATGGAAATATAAATTTAAGTAAATATTTCATCTCTTCGAGTGGGGATCGAACCCACAACCAGTCGATTTTACAGTCACACCTCGTGCCGCTGCTCCACGACCGGCCTCAACTATGCAATAAAATCACAGAAACTGAATTTGAACCGATTGTAATTAATTATCATGAAATGTGCCAGTTATATGTAGCTTAGGCGATAATACAATAGTATGGTACCATCATTAAGCTGGCCTGATGATGGAGCCTCAGATCACCTGAAGAGTGGGACTCTTTAAAGGTCATGTTCTACAGCACTTGTTGCACTTTGTGTGGAACAATGTGTTTTTTAACCTATATTATTGATCTGAGCGAAGCTAAGCTCTTACTGGCCAAAGTGTGTTTCGTTGTAATGCTACTTCTCCTAGACCGTTAAACCTACAGCTCTGAAATTTTGCAAGAACGTTGTTTGATGACACGGCGATCCCAGCAAAGTAGTTTAGTGATAATTTTAATTGTAGTTTTTGAGTAAATGGTCAAAATGTGTCCCATAAAGTAACGTTTTCAAACCAGCGCGTGCTGACAAAACAGAAAATTCAATAATTGCAAAAAAACTGCTTACGTAATACTTGAACGGCCCCTATTTACTATTTACTGCTTTGGTGACGAGGCAAAGCTCGGTGTAGAGTTCCGCCACTGAACACGAAATAACTAAGAGTCCGGCGGAAAGTGGGGAACGGAGTGTCTCAACACTGGGTTCTCTCTGCCTATGTTGCTACCTGCGGAACTAAAAAGCAAAAAAAAAACCTAAAATGCGATTCGAACTCGCACACGGGGGGTCCCTACAATTATTATCTATAGAAACGGCAAAAAATGACGTTTGGTGTATGAAATTTATTTTATTCTATTTTTTAATATTTATTGTTTTAGTGGCAACAGAAATATATCATCTGTAAAAATTTCAACTGTCAAACTTTTACGGTGCCCGAGTTACAGGTGCTAGCTTGGTGCAGGCAGACGGACGGACGGAAAACAAAGTCTTAGTATTAGGGTGACGTTATTACCTTTTGGGTATGGAATTTAAGAATATATTTTACAAAAATAAACCAGAGGCACATTTGTTACAAATGAATTATAGATATTATTGTATTCACAATTTGGGTATGAGAGTAATGGAAACAAACTCAGTCAGGGTGGCCACCCCTGGGGTCAACGTCCGCACTCAGTTTTGTAGGCCGAATACAAGTGTTATTTTCGTAATGCTATTGAATAAGGATTTCCTGGTTAGACAAAAATATCTTGTAAATAATAATAGGCGTAGAAAATTTACGTTAACAAAAAATTAACGTTGGAAAATATAAAAAAAAACGGTTCACGAACAAATCTCTCTACAAGGTAAAATCCAGGCCCCCTGGAAAATATCTCTAGATACGCCAATCTTTTTTTCTTTTAGAAAAGGACAAGGCAAACGAGTGTTCGGGTCACCTGATGGTAAGTGATTACCGCCGCCCACGACCCTGTGCAACACCAGAGGAGCTACAGGTGCATTGCCTGTCTTCAAGGTGGAGATAGATGCGCTTTTTGAAGTTACCCATGTCGACCTGGAAACACTGCCGCGGGTAGGCCATTCCGTGGTGCGTGGAAGGAAGTTCCTATGAAACCGCACAGTAGTGGATTGCCACGTATCCAGGTGGTGTGAATGATATTTCAGCTTATGGCGTACTGTGCGGTTAGAAAATTTGGCGGCAGGTAACAGGTCAAACAGTTCTTCAGAACACTCCCCATGATAAATGCGATAGAGAACGCACAGCGAGGAGACGTCTCTACGCAAAGCCAAAATATCAAGCCTTTCACAGAATATTGGGTCCCCAATGATTCGAATGGCTCTACACTGTATACGATCAAATAGTTCAAGCTGATACTGGGGTACACCAGGCCAGAGATGAGAACAGTACTCCATATGAGGCCGAACCTGGGCCCTATATAGGGCCTAACGGTGTTTTGGCGTGAAGTACCGTCTCGCTCTGTTGATGACCCCCAGTTTCTTCGAGGCCAACTTGGCCTTGCTTTCCAGATGATCGCGATACTGGCAGTCACTCGAAACATTAAGGCCCAATATACTGATACTGGGCGCGGCTGTAAAGGGAATGTTCTGAAAGACTGGTGATACGATAAATGGGATTTTTTTTGTAGTTAACGCGCAAACTTGTGTCTTCGGGGGGTTAAACTGAACTAAGTTCCTTTCACCCTATGAGGAGACGACGACGGAGAATCTTTGCAACGCCTACAAATGTGCAGAGGAACAGCGTCAAATTAAAATAGTAATTAAAAAAATAATGTTTGTGGCGAAAGGCGAATGAAAAAGTTTCAAAATATTACACTTCTCGTTTTTTCTGCTATATATGGGAAATGTGTGAAAATAGCGAAAATATAGATAAATATAGAAAGGATTTAACTGATATCTTCTTAGGATTCCGTACCTTTTATATTTAATATTTTAATTTTGGTAACGCGACAAAACGCTGCGTTGAGTTCCGCCACTCAACACGCAATGCTTCCAGAAGTTGGCGGAAAGTGGGGAACGGATCTATCTTACTAAAGAACTAACTACTACTCTAATTACCCTGCTATAAGTGACGATGCAGCATGAAGCTAAAAAAAAATATAATATACAATATTATATTACGAACAATGATGTTTTCTTTTTATATTACAAATATATATTTTCACGAATGCACTATAAAATTTATAATATAATGGACTAAAATATTACAAAGCACAGATTAAAATTTAAAATTCTTATTTATAGTTGTATAAATAATAAAAATAACACAAAAATCGCACCCCTTATCAAAGTTATTATTAAAACTCTATAATAATTGGCATAAACACGTTTGGACATAAAAACAATCTGTCACAGGGTCAGCTGTTACGAATATCTACGTAACAATCAACGGGAATCGAACCTAAGCCCCACATTACGGTATAGTCACGCACGCTGTGTTTTAATGCGCTGAATTATTCAACAGGACATAAATATTTCGTGCAAGCCATTTACATAGTGGTGTAGAGTAGATTAGGTTTTGTAGAGGACTTTTTTATTATTTAATTTTTTTGTAAATATCGGTTGTGAGATCGATTCCTACTCAGGAGAAAGTATTAAAGTATGACCTAAAATTATGTGTTAGCACTTGGTTCGCTCTGCTTTTTCCACTGTACTATATGCGAGATACCGCGTGAAGCTGAAAAAAGTACAAAAATAAGCTTCACGTTTATAGCAGGGTATGATAAAAAATCTATTTCTCATTTTCTACATATTTTAGATAAACATTTGTTTTAAATAAATTGGTGGAACTCTTACCACACTTATCTGGTTAGACTATAAAGCATATAACTTTAACTTACATTAAATTTCCTCGTATAAGCGTATTGTTAGACTTTTGATGGACATTGTTCCACTTAGCTGCTATCAGATTAATATGACTTGTTTCTGTTTCAACATTTTTAGAGCTCAGGTTCAGAACCATCTTTGTCTCTCACGATCCTTGTTCTCTGGAACTCATGCAGGTTTTAATATTAATATCAAATATTATAAACTGTAAATTGGTAAGAAGTAACGGAGTGTCTTTACACTAGGTTCCCTCTGCTTACAATACTGTATGCGGGATACAGCGTGAAGTTGATTTTTGGTAAGTAGTTACAGCGCAAATAATGTTATAATTGATCATTTAACAAAATCTGTTAAATGATCAATTATAACAAATGTTTAACAAAATTTCATTTGACAAAATCTGTTACATATTGGTAAAGAATGCTCGGTGGGCGAGTTCTATTTGTACTTAATTTTTTTTATATATTTTATTTAAAAAAAAAAGATTTTTTTTTCTTTTTTATAATATCTCGTTATAAAATATGACATTACTCTGTACCGTCGCTCGTGCCAAACATGTGCGGATTTCATATCACGACCATCGACAAATATGGAGAGAACTTTTCATAAGCTAGTTAAAGCTTTGTGAAGGTAAAGTTTTCGTAGCCGCCGTATACCTACCTACATTAGATATAAGTTTAAGTTGTTAGGAAATATGAATAAAACATGAGTTTTTGGTATACATGACGTGCTATCGAAACTTTTAGTGTGTTAGTTGTGGTTTTGAATATCGGTTATTTTGCTTCTAACAAATTTCGTTTGTCGATTTTTTTTAGATATATATATTAATATGAATCTTTATGAAGACAGTCGTAGCGCAAAGATTATAAACACAACAGGTTGTGGGTTCGATTCCCTATCGAGAAATATTTTCATGTCCTCGCTCTGGAAACGAGTTAAGGTCTGCTACTCAACACGCAATGCCTTCTAATTCGGTGGGGAACGGAAGTGTCTTAATGGAAACGGAACGGAATATCTTTGTTCTGGGTACTCAGGTCCCCTCTGCCTATCCTGCTATGTGCGGGAGTGAAGCTAACAAAAAAAAAACTAAAACCATTCAATAGTTATTACGTGACACTGGACCAGACATCCATCCTCTCAAATTTTCACATTTATAATATTAGTAGTAGAATAATAAAAGTTCTCTCCATACAAATAACTTTCGCGTCGCGTGTCCGAGTGCGTGTGCGCAGTTATAATTAGTTTATGCGGTGTCTCTTATCTCCCTAGCCAGGGGACGGGGATTGACGGGCCCTTATAGTATAGGAGATGACTGTGGAAATAATAAATGTTTAAGTGTAAAGAATATTGCTTATTTTTTCGTCCTAATTCATATTATTAATTTTCTTAAACATGATATATGTCTTCTATTTAAATAAGAATTTAAATATCTATAGCTTTTTCCGAATTTCTGTTCTGTCGACTCTCTGTCAAATGAATAAGATTTTTTTTAATCCAAAAATTAAATAATTTATTTTATTTATGTTTTCGTTTATACTTGCAATTATAAAGACAATGCTATATATTTTAAATGACACTATAATTTTAGAAAATTATGATTTTTAATGTTTTATCAAAATAACTTTGATAATTAGTCAAAATATTTTTTTTTTGCAATGGTAATAAAAACTTACAAATAAAACACGCTTGTTCCTAGACTAACATTAAAGGGGATAACTAACCCTTCTTCATTAGCATTTTAAAACGGGGGCCACTCGATCAAATATGTAACTCCCATCAATTCAACGTAGCCCCCTGTATACTACGTAGAAGATTTAAAATTCTAGTCTATAGACCGTAGCACAGTAAAAATGTTTTGAGAGTTCCGTACTTCAAAAGGAAAAACGGAACCCTGATAGGATCATATTGTTGTCCGTCCATTTTTCTCAAGATTACGCGGAAGTATCGAACTGAAATTAATACCTAACATGTAAGTATGGTCCCTATAGAGCATAGAAAAAAATAAGATTCTAGGTAAACGCAATTAAAAGAAAAGAGAGTTTATACATTGTTTTTTTGCTGAATTTTGTATGTAATTCGCTTCAATCAAAATCTGTAGGGATATAAATCTTGAAAGAAGTAAGAACTTAGAATACAAATCAAGGAAAAATTCTAGAAATGGTTAAAGATTTATTTCATACAAAATGAGTTAGTATGTTAGCCAATTTTTACAAGTCACATTTCCGATGACCTACAATCATGAAAATGGTACGGAACCATTAATAGTTGAGCCCGACTCGCACTTGATCACTTTTTTACATCGATATATTGACAAAATTCTGTAGTGTAGTCCTATAGTATAGAATAAAAGATTTATGGGTCATCCCGATTTTATTTACAAGACAGATTGTGTCAGATAAAGGCCTTTTGTTACTTTTAACAGTCAACTATTGTTGACTTCATACTGATAATATTTGATCCACCCCATTACTTTTCAATGGTTGTAGCAATGTGTTGTAGGGTTAAAATAATTTAAAATGTTGCGTCATCTGTGTAACTTTAATGTTTTTGTTTTTTCTATTTATATAAAAACCTTAAAATTATATATTTCCATTGCCTCGCTCTGGTGTCGAGGCAAAGCGCGGCGTAGAGTTCCGGAACTCAACTCGCAATGCCTACAAAATTCGGCAGTAAGTGGGAAACAGAGTGTCTTAACACTAGGTTCCCTTTGCCTACTTTTTAAATTATGAGATCGTCATCGCGCAGGGGCACAAGCGCACGACTGTAAATACGACGGTTGTGGGTTCGATTCCCACTTGGGGGAATGAAATATTTATTATTTTCATTTCCTCCCTCTGGTAACGAGGCAAAACGCAGCGCTTAGTTTCGCCAATCAACAAACATGCAATGCCTCAATAATTCTGCGGAAAACGGGAAACGGTGGAAAGTGTCTGAATATGGAACGGAGGGTCTTTAACACTAGATTACCTACCCTGCTAGCAATGCGGGATACAACATGAAACTAAAAAAGTTTGAAAATAATTTTGGAACAGTAACACTGCGTCTCACAAAAATAAAGTATGTAAATCATAATTAAACTTTAATTGCATTGGTACGTAACTTGTAGGGGAAATGCAAAAAATATAAATATTATATCATGTATTTTATGTACTTATTAGCTTTTTCTTATAAAAAAATGGACTAGTGTTAAACAATTGTTTTATAATATTTCTAAAGATTTCATATATTAAATATTATCAGCGAAGAAAAAATATATGTATATATGTATTCACTTATACTAAGATAAGATACCAGGAAGATATATCTAGAAAAAAATATCCATTGTGAATAAGAAATGAATAATAACTGATGACGATTTCATAGATTTTAGATATTATATAACTATTACCATCGATTGAGTCATGAGCCTTATTGACGCTTTTTCCTGCACCACACCACATACAGTCCCACATTTTACACAATATTTTCGTTTCAGAAGTTAACTCCGTGCTTTGATTATTAGACTTTATTATGAAACTCTTGTCACATAAATGTATTTCCATCGATAATTTCTCATTATTTTTAGATTCGCAACAGTGCGAATGCACTTTTGGCAGCGCACGCTTCCTCGTTGGTTATGGCATTTCAAAAATTTTGTAAGCACATGCAATATTAAGTCTTATATGTATAAATTCAAGAGTGATTTTCGAAGACTCATCAATATCATGACATTTTATGCTACGACATGTAGAAGTTTTCGGATAAGAATAACAAGTGACACACAATTCGATCAGATGAACATAGAAAGTGGAATTGCTCAGTTGTGTAAAGAAATATAGTGATTAAAGTTCAAATAACAAATTTATTTATTGAAGCGTGCCATTGAAGAAATGAATACAAGAAAGCATAAAAATAAAAATCGTCCTCGACCAAAAGTTATTTCAGAAATAAAAACTGAGGACACATCTGAAAATTTAAACATCATTGAACAAAAAAATTGCGAACAAAGTGAAATTTCTAAGAAAGAAGAAATTATCGAGTCAACAGAAGCAAAATGCGAAGTTAAAGAAACTGTTCAGGACCAAACAACAATTTGTGACGTACCTAAGAAACCAAAACGTAAAAAAGGTAAAAAGAAACTGGATGAGTGGGTCGAAGAGGTTGTATCGGACAGTAATGAAAAGCTAAATGAAAAAAATGCGGATGTAAAAAATGAAAATGATGACAATATGGCAACAATTCCTGCACGTAAAAAGAAAAATAAAGGTAAAAAAACTGAAGTTGCTGTAAATATTGTACAAAAACCAATTTTAGGAGTAAATATTACTGAATCAGAAAATAAAATAAAACCACAGTCTGCAAGTAACGAAAAGGTAACAGACGAGATAAGGGAAAGCGAAGCTCCTCAAACAGATATTAAAGAAACTACAGCAGCTAAGAAAAAGAAAAAGAAGAAAAACCGCCATGACTCTGATAAATCAGACGGAAATGAATCTTGTACTCTCGCGTTTCAAAAGTTGTTAGAATCAACAAATATAGCAAATGAAGAAGAAAATACATTACAAAATCCTGTTGTAGTACAAGTTCAAGAAGATGACAGCAATATTGTTGACTTTTTGTCATCCAAAGAAAGTATATCAGAAGATATAACACCAACAGATATATTAGAAAATAAAGAAAATACAAAAGGTAAAAGAAAGCAAAAGAAAAATAAAAATGTATCTATCGCAACAGAAGCAAATGTAGAAACTAAAAACAAACAGGACAACATTTCATTGCCTCCAGATACAACAAAATCGGAAGATATTACAGAAAGTGAGACTACAGCAGAGTTAAGCCCGAAACTGAAAGCAAAAATAGCTAAACCTGTACAAAAACGTAAAGTTAAATCTGAATTAGAAAACTTTCTCGATAGCACAGATAATAAAGACGATAAAAATGCTAATATATATAAATTAGAAGATAGCGAAGAAAAACTTAACAACATCATTAATAATCCTCAAAAATGCGATGTTGATGAGCAAAAGGAAGGTGTTAAGGATAATACTATAAATGAGCCACTAATCAAAAATTTACCGGAAAAAGCACTTAATATTATAGAGGTAGACAATGGTTCATTGCCAAAATCAGAGACATCAGATGATAATTCTGGCTTTATAGAAGTTAAAGCTGGAAAACATAAGAAAAAACCGATACAGATAAGTAAAAATGTGCATGTAGTTCCAAATGAATCAATTACGGTTGAAGTAAAATATAAGGACGTACTGCAACAAAAACCGGAAAAAAGTGAATTACTTTCTGATATACCACAAATAGACATAAAAGAAAGCTTTAAGCCGGAAGAATTAGAGGGTTTAAAAGTAGCTACCCCAGATTTGATACAATATCCACGTTCTACGAGTCAATTAAATATTGATGATAATAATAATACACTTATACAAGAAATTACTGCATCAGACGAAATAAAATTGAGTATTCCTGTACACGTATCCACGCCAATTATAGAAGGATCCGGCGAAACGCCAGAGGTGAGGATTACGAAGGAACCTATAAAGCTTTCTCAAGGTAAGCAAAAAAAAGCTAATAATGAAAAGATTGATATTAAATCAAAAATGTTTGAAGTGAATAAAGAAATGGAAGAATTAAGACGTTCGATTGAACGATCTTTAGCAGGTTTAACAGGTTCAGAAGCATGTGATAGTAAAGTAGATAAAGAATTTGAAGAATTATTTCAAAGTCAGCGTGAAGAAGAATCAAAGTTGACTCTTGCATGTGATGAAAGTCATGGACCGGAGACGAGTAAACCACAAAGTAAGATACAAGAACCAGAAAATAAAGATTGTATTGAAATGCAAGATATTGTTAGTGCGGTGACAAGTGATATAAAAGATGATGATACAACCATACAAATGCAAACAAAAAATAATAATATAGATAATACTACCCCTGTGTGTCCGGCAAGGACAAAAAGTAAAGGAAAATCGAAGAGAAAGGGTAAGAAAGAACCATTACAAACCAACACATGTACATCAGAAACACAAGGAGCCTCTACCTCTAGTCAAGTTTCACGAAATGAAACAACTAAAAGTTCTGATAAAACACAACAAAAAACTGATAATCGTAATAATAACTCATCTAAAGAAAAGGGGAAGCAACAATCCTCTGACGTAAGAAATAGTGAAGGGACAGCCAAAAATCTGAGCTTGGATTTATCTTTTGAACCTATCGAAAATTTTGAAGATGCGCTTACTTCTAGCGCTGAAGACGTCAATAAAACTTTTGATATTATTGCAAATGAAGCGACACAAAAAACAGAACACTTACATTATCAAAATACCCCACAAATAAACGTGATTGCTCCTTCTGAAGATGGAGAAGACGATAAAGGAAAAGGTTCTAAAACCAAAAGTCCAATTTCGCAGCCAAAAAACTTGCTAGGTCATCCAAATATTCCTGTATCATCGAATAAAAACGATTTTAAAAAAGAGAAAAATAAACCTCCAAGTTCAATACAAGCAAAAGTTAAGATAAAAGATTCTCATGAGATTGAAAAGGCTGAGAAACAACACAATTTACAAACTAAAAAACTAATTAAAGAAGCCAACGGTAACGACGCTTTTTCCTACATGCTGAATGAAAATGAAAATTTTGTGTACAAATACAATTTTCGTAAAGTTTTCTTGCAAAGTACATGTCACTTTTGCACAAAAGATTTGATTCAAAGAGTTCCTTGCAATTTCTGTTCGTTGATATTTTACTGCAGCCAGAAGCACAAGAATGATGATTGGCCGAAACATCAATCATTATGTTTTGCTGTCTGTACTATATCCCATTTAAAAGGTACGTAATTTTTATTTATTTTCTCAAAATAAACATACAGATGAAAAAGATTTTCAATTATATTAAATGTTTCAGAGCAAAAATTCATTTATGCTGACATAAAAAACTTAACTGGCCACGAGTATAGATTACTGCGAATGCAAATGATACTTTCTTGTGAGAAAATTATGAAAAGGAAACTAGTTCCTTGGGAACAGGAAGCACTGCTCTACGCCAGGATGTGTGGTGCCGTTGCATGTAGGGAATGGAAGCAAAGCAAGTTAAAGGATTGTGAAGGATGTGGTCAGGTGAATAAGTATATAATTGAAATTTATCATGGGTGGAAATGTAAATTGTGGAAACATGGATTTATTATTTTAATTTTTTACTCTAATTAAGCAAAGTGTGGCGTTTTCTGAAACATATTCTCTTAATTCATCGAAAAAAAAAACAAATAAGAAAACAGTCATTTTTCGCTTAGTTCCTTTACCTACATAAAAGCAGTAAAAACAGTCTTTAAAGGAGGTTGAAAATCAAACATTTTTCACACGTTTTTTTTTTGTGTGGCTTCATTTGCATATCTTGAATATAATGTAAATAATCTAAATAAATGCAATAGATTATATATTTTTTTTTCAGATTTCATATTGCACAGATCATCCAGAACATTTATCAGCAGCCCACAAGCAATGGTGTAAATCATATGGTTTGTATCAAAAGATGGTAAAATATCAGCAGACAAATGGCAGAGTGGAACCAAAACTGCCCACGAGAGTGTTATCTCACTACCGTATTCCAGATAATTTGAACGAGGTCCTAGGATCTATGTATGAAGAAAAAATTGGTAATAAGTATAAAAGTTTTAATAAATTATCATTTTATTTAAACTAATAAAAATTTTATAAAAAAAATAAGGTTATGGAATTAACTAAGTTTATTTATAAATTTATTTTCAATTTCAATTTTTTTTATTTAGAATCAGATTTACATAAAAGTTATCAATAAAAAATGGTTTGGTTTAAACCAGGTTAAATATTTCTGAAATTTGGCAACAAGGTAAGCTAAATGGTATTTAATTTTGTCTATATCAATTGTTTTAACGAAATTTATTTGCGTACGGACAAATAAATTTCGTCAACGTCTCACAATTTTATTGTTACATTTATTTATTTATTTGGGCCGAGATCATCGTACACAAACTAAACACGAAATATCTCGAAAATTGGCTGCAACGTGGGCTGTGGGAGTATTTTCTAGTTCCCCTCCGCCTTTCTTGTAATATGACAGGTGAATCTAAAAAAAAATGTCCCAAAATGGAGGACTCTATTTTTTTTCTTATGTTAAGAAATCTAACGACGCAGGTTGTATTAAATTATAAACTACCAGAATTTTCTGTCGAAAACGTTGACTCACTTATTTTATTTAATCACAGTTTGAAAATTTGCCAAGAATAGAAATCTATATTTAATTAGATACTATTAGTAAGGAATGTTAAACAAGATAGCCTGTACTATATATATATCTTGGAAATATATGCACATAATAATTAAAAATATTTAATATTTACTATCACCACAGTATAGGTGCATATTCGATTTACGAAGCAAGTGAATGGTAAGATAGGCAGACGGAGACCTCGGTTCACCTTTGAAAATATAGTATCGATAATACTGGAGGAAGGTCACGTAAAAATTATATGCATGATGATCCCCCGAAACCATTCGAAGTTTGGTTTATAATCAAAACTACCAGTCAAATAAATTGAACGAACATACCGAAATCCAATTATGTAATAAAAATATTATGTGTTGGCAAGTGCAATCTAAAACTGTTCTTTCAAAGATAAACCTATCAACATTATTATTATTTAAATATATTGTAGTATCGGTATCGTAACAATGTCTTTATACATAAAACTATAGAACTGCAGCTATGTTTTCGAGTCGATACGATATGGGTACCTTCAAAAAGTGCGTCTACCTCCAGCTCCACCTTAAAGTGACTCTGGTGTTACACGGAGTCGTGCAAGGCACTGATAAGCTAGTTAGCCTAAACTTTCTTATGAAAAATAAATATTGATCCAGTTAAGAATCTTCGTGCATTGACATATAGATATTTCAGCTTCATGCTGTATCCCGTACACAGCAGGTTAGGCAGAGGGAACCTAATGTAAAGACACTCTGTTCCCCACTTTCCGCCGAATTCTGGAGGCATTGCGTGCTAAGTGGTGGAACTCAACGCCGCGCTTTGCCTCGACACCAGAGCGAAAAAATGAAAATATCAGTCTAAATAAATATTTCACTTCCTCGAGTGAGGATCGAACCCACAACCAGCCGATTTTACAGTCACACTTCGTGCCCCTGCGCCACGATCGGCCTCATATAGATATTTAAAGTGAATATTATGCATCTCGTTTTTAGACATGGATGACATACACTATGCAGCTCTTACCCAAATTGCAACGGCGCCTTTGACAACTGCTTTCAGCTATCAACTTTATAGCAGTGAAATAAACTCAACCAAAACTAATGGATTGAGTAAGGTAAACTGAATTATTTAATGTTTTCTTTGAATTAAATATTTATATATTCCTGCTCTGGTAAGACGAAGCGCGGCGTTGAATTGCGCTAATTAATGTCTTGGGCGGCTCTTTCTTGTGCTATGAATGGTAAAGCGTGAGGCTGATAAATATGTTTCTTAATATATTAAATTTGACTTGGAAAGAAATTGTACACAATTTTTGTAAAGTGGAGAGAAGTAAATGTAAATGTACATTCTACGCCCTCTACGATTAGATTATTACGGAATCGTACTCACAAACCTTGCATTTGCAATCGAACATTTGTACCCCTGCGCCACGAGGACCTCATAAAAAAAATTATATATTTTTTCACTATTAAAGTAATAAATATTATACGATTTAAACTTTCAGAAATCAACATTCACAATACACTCTATAGCAAACGATGTGCAGTTCGAAGTCGATTTTCTTAATAAATGGGAGATATTTTTCCTTCATCTTATCGATATCCAAAATTTAAGAGTTGTGCTTATCGGAACGGACTTGAATCCTAACAACTTGCCTTTGGATATTATTGGCCAAATCAGGTAAAACAATAAAGATAGGAAGTCGAGAGCATCGGGACGCAGTGGTATAACTTATGACTGTAAACGTGATAGTTGTAGGTTCGAATCATATTTGAGGGACTAAATTATTTGCATTACTCTGCTCTGGTAAGACAAAAAGCGGTGCTTAGTTCCTCCACTCAAACTATGTAGTATCTTTAATTCGAATGGATAGTGAAGAACAAAGTGTCTTATCACTGTTTTTTGGCCTGCATAAAAATATAAAAATAAAACGTATATAAGTATGCACTATAACTTCGTTTTTCGTACAGAAAATAATTTTATTTTTCATTATTAATTGCCTTTTATGATTCTTCAATGTGCATTTCATAAGATGTAAGCCGTAAAAAGAAAATTCTAACTAAAATAACATACATAAAACATAATATCAAATAAGTTAGAAATTTAAACCAAGCCATTTGGCCTTCTATTATGAATATAAAATAGTAGCTCAGTTTATTTGTCTGTCATAAACTCGTCTCCGCCATGTCTGGCTCGCTGTCTGGGCTTTGATGTCAAACGATCGTTTAATAAAGTGAATTCATATTTTACATTTATTTTCGTGTGACATGCATGCAATTTCGCTTTATTTTTTTGCTTTTTAAATCTTTTTATATAATTTTTTATCGAGTCTTTTTTTAATGTATGTAAAAGTCTGTAAAAAATACAAAACAAAAAGGTATAAACCTTAAGGTATGGTCGGGGATTCAAATTCCAAACATTATATAATATGCAGTTATGGATTAGATTTTTATTAACTACAGCTGTAGCAGGGTAGGCAGAGGGAACCTGATGTTAAAAGTTATTTCCCGCTCCGCGCCCTCGATGATCATCGAGACATAGCCTGTTAAGTGGAAGAACGCGAAGCATCGCTTTGTCTCTTTTACCTACGCGAGGAAATGAAAATACTTCATTTCTCCGAGTGGAAATCGAATTCACAACTTCCGTATTGACAATTAGACTCCACTATGCTAAGACGTGATAAATCTTGCTATTTGTCTATTATTTTTATATAAACTAGACTATATTTATCTAGAAACTTTAATCTCTCATCTATTAATAATATTTTAATACATTTCAGGCTATGTGAAAACTGTAAAATCAATGAACGTCGTGTTATTTTCGATTTCCATGATAAGCAATCTTATGAAGATTATTACGGTAGCGACGATTTTTCTACACCTGATATTGGTAAGTGACGCAAAAACATTAATTAATATTCGTAGGTAAATTTATTAACAAAAAAGGCTGAAATCCAATGATAAAAATATTTATAGGGTCATCCATAAGAAAAGATATTTTCGTTTATCAACTCTGCTTCGAGATAATGCGTTGTTGGGTTACGTGTACGCCGTCCAATTCGTAATGTATTTTAGATAGGTAGAAAGCACGAAGGACTGTTTACCTACATATACTGCCGGAAATATTTTTTTTTGCTTCGTTATGCTTTGTCTTGTTACCAGATCGAGGAAATGAAAATAATAAATCCCCCCCACTGGAATCGAATTCATATCGTCTACAGTCTGATGCTGTGTTTCCTCTGCCTACCCTGCTATATGCAGGACACAATGTGAAGCTTTTTTAATTGTAATTTAGTATCTGTAAAGAGTAATGTGTAATACGGGTAAATAAATAAATGTGTATATGGGTTCTCAACACAATTGCGCAATATTTTGGTAGTGTAGTAGACAAATAAACAGATAAAGTAATCGAATAGATTTCTCATTAAATGAGTTTCTTAATGGTATAATTTAAATTATTTATTTATTATTTATTGTTTTCAGTGTGTGCTTTCAACCCCAACATACAAAGGACATCTACATATAAAATAGAGGATACTTGGCCAATGACATTAAAATATATTTTTAACCAACGCGTGCCCTTCCTTCTTACTTCATACACTTTAAACGAATTGAAACGAGATATCGATAGAGTCAAGGAATGCTCTAAAATCGATTTTAAAATGATCTCCGAACCAAAATTGAATCCCTTCACTAGTGTGCGACCTGATAGAAATTTTATAACTGATCATGAAATGCCTTTGTTATTTAAAAATAATTGTTTTAGTATCATGTGTGGTGTTTGAAGTTGTTTTTTTATTGTTATTTTAATTAAATTATCATGTGACTTTTGTTTATTATTTTAATTATTCATATTATCGTAAACCAATAAAAGACTCAAGAAATATTGAAACTAAAATGAAATTCATTATTTTTATTGGGTATCTGGCAGTATACATGATAGTGGTAAGTTCTGTATTCCGCACATTGTACGGCAGACATAGGGAACCTGGGAACCTAGTGTTAAAATATTGCGTTCCCCACTTTCCGCCGAATTCTCGCGCCGATTGCTTGTCAATTGGCGGAACTCAATGCCACACTTTGCCTCGTTTCCCGACTTTCATTCCCTCGAGTGGGAACCAAACGCACAACCTATCTCGGTCACAATCGCACGGATCTTTCCTTGCGCCACGACAGGCCTCGGCCTTGAATATACTTGTTTATTCACGTGTGTTCCAGTAGTGGTTTGAATATGGGAATAATAAAACGAGCAGCGTCACATTCTGTTTAGTTTATTCGACTGATCATGGCTAACAAAACTGTCTATTTATATATATTTGGACATACTGTCAAATGAGCAACTTTTATATGATAAATTTATACAATCATTAAAGTATTCAAATTCAAAATATTACTTATTCAAATAAACTCTTATAAGCACTTTTGAATCGTCGAATTAACATGGAAACAAAAAAGAAGCTACCACCGGTTCGGAAGGCAGTTCTGCTGAGAAGAACCGGCAAGAAACTCAACAGTGGCTCTTTTACATAATGTA
>JAATLQ010025961.1:12919-40550 GCA_013421005.1 Heliconius erato x Heliconius himera | reverse complement strand
TTATGATGGAATGTGTCCAGAATGAGCCCATGAGACGTAGGTTATTAATTGGCAGGGACAACAGTGTAGGAGCATGTAATAGTGTGCTAGCGGTACCAGACTCTGAATTAGCGAAGAAATTGTTTTATATAGTTCAGAAAAGAAATAATTAACTGTAATTAGAATGTAAAACAAACAGAGCGGCATGGTCGTTGTAACGACAAAGCTCTTAAATAAAGAGAAAAAAAAAAAAAAAAAAACATTACACAGTAATAATACCTCAGCTCCATCAGTAGGACTGTTCCCCTCATCCATATCCTGGCTTTGCTCCAAATTGTCGGGATGATCAGCGACTTGCTCGTGAGGTAGCGATTGGAATAAACACATTACATACATCATTATTGATTTCTTGTCAGGGTTGGGCGTGTTTACGTCTGGAATACAAAAAAAGCAAAAAGTTTAAGTGACTAAAAATGTGTTGATTTAAATAAAAATGAAAAAAAAAACTGTATAAAATAAAAAGTGCTACTAGCTTCACGTTTTATCCCTAGCAGGGTAGTCAAAGAAACCGGAGCGCCAAAACGCTACAGCAAAAAGTTAGCTAGTTAATTTTTTGAAAAATTATTAAATATTCACGAAATTAGTTAATTACAAAAAATCTTAATCATCATACTAATTCAAATGTCACTTATAAAAATATTTTTTATGACCGTTTCTTTTCAGCTACACGCTATGTCCCGTGCACCATGTATCATAGAAGGTGGAGATAATGTAAAATTAAGACCCTCTGTCCTCCGCTATCTGTTCCAATTCTGAGTAATTGTGTATTGAGTAGTGGAACTCAATATGGCAGTTACTCTTATCGTAGCAGGGAATTAATATTTTTAAAGTTCATATCAAAGTTTTAAAAGCTGCCACGATATGACGTCATTTAGCATTATAAGCAAAGTACCCTCTGGTCAATGCAACCATTGTTCACAGTTTATGATATAACTAATATCACTGCATTTGTTTACAAGGCCAACTGACGTCACAGAAGAGCAACATCCAGCATCTCTACTAAACTGGCATAAATTTGATATTTTATAATATAATCATTTTTATAACAATTATAGATGGAATAAAATTTGATAATTTTTCTAATGGATTATAAGGATCTAATTGAGGTATGTTTATCCTCAAATTACACAAATTACACCTAAGCATAAAAAAATCAGCTTTACGCTGTATCCCGCACACAGCAGGGTAGGCAGAGGGAACCTATTGTTAAAACCCTCCGTTCGCCACTTTCTGCCGAATTCTGGAGGCATTGCGTGTTGAGTGGCAAAACTCAACGCCGCGCTTGACTCCAGAGCGAAGAAATGTAAATATAAATTTAAATAAATATTTCATCTCCTCGAGTGGGGATCGAACCCACAACCAGTCGATTTTACAGTCACACTTTGTGCCCCTACGCCACGACTGGAGCAGAGGCACTCAATACTAAATATCTCATAAACAAACCTTCGGCATCTAACAAGCGGTCTATACACAAGTGTCGCTGCGCTAACGCGAAGGCGTGCTCCAGTCTCTGTACCGGTGTCAGTGTCAGGAGTGTCGAGTATTCAAAGAGATGTGGTCTAAAGCGATGTAGTAGAGCGTTGAACGCGAGACCGTCCGACCACGACGATGTAAAGTTCTCTACTTTAACTCCCATGTAGTCCTGAAAATAATAAATAACATCTTATTTAAAGTGCTATTCTATACTAGGGATTAGATAATAATAAGTTTTTGATTTTCACGATTATTATACATTTTAAATGAAACTATTTTAACCGGATTAATCGCGTATATTTTAAATTACACATTTTGGAAACCCGACGTTCCGAACACCTTGCAGTAGTCCGTGATCACCGGTACACTGACAGACGAATGCCACCTCAGTCTACCCGTGACCACTGACTACTGCAAAGTGTTCGAAACGTCGGGTTTCCAAAATGTATAATTTAAAATATACGGCGCGCGCGCGCCCACTAGTTTTTTATATATCTTTTTAAAATCAATATTATCAAATTACTTAATTAAAAGGTAAAAATAAAGAAAATTATAATTTTATAACAACTAACAAAAGATAAAATAGATAATATACATACCTGTGTATGATTCCGACACCACGCAAGTAAAGTCTTCTCCAGATTAGTTTGTTGAAGTTCGGACATTAGCTCCTTGAGATGGTAATGGACTTGCCAATGTAATATAATACTCCACACTAGACCTGGAAATGTATAAAGAACATATAAGAACAGACAATCAATAAAAAACAGAATATTAAAGTGTTATTGCACACTTAGGAAAGAAAAATACTTATTTAGAAAACATATAAAAATTTGAACCTAGCGGGACTCGATCCCGCGCCTCCTGGAAACCGACCAGGCGCTCTGATCACTAAGCCATACGTTCCAATCTTGGTCGGTTTCCAGGAGGCAGGGGTTCGAGTCCTGCTACGTTCAAATTTTTATACGTTTTCTAAATAAGTATATACCACAGTAATTATGATCAGCGGAGCTAGTTTTGACTGTTAGCAATCGCTAGTTCGATTACCACTAAATGAAAGAGCCATGAATTCAATTATTTCAATTTACTTGCACATAACATGAAAATGAATACAAATATTTCAAATTTTCTTTAAGATTTTTTTTATGCTTTACGTTGTATCCCGCACATAGTAGGGTAGACAGAGGGAACCTAGTGTTAAGACACTCCGTTCCCTATTTTTCCACGAATTCTAGAAGCATTGCGTGTGAGACATCAGAGCTAAGAAATTAAAATATAAAATATTTCATTTTCTCGAGTAGGAATCGAACCTACAACATGTCTCATTCATAGTCACAGTCATATTTTGTGCCCACGTACCAAGACTGGCCTGTAACTCTGGTCTGGGCTTTAAAAAAACATAAAGAAAAAATTTAAAAAACAACAAAAACAGCATTAATAAAAACAAATCTTACTACAGAACTTTGACCGAATACATCACTATACATAATTAATAATACAAAACAAATATAATATATCCACCGAGTATAAGTTTGGGGCTGCCATCCAAAGAAATTAAAAATAAAAACAAAAATAGCATTAATAAAAACAAATCTTACTACAGAACTTTGACCGAATACATCACTATACATAATTAATAATACAAAACAAATATAATATATCTACCGAGTATAAGTTTGGGGCTGCCATCCAAAGAAATTAAAAAAAAAAAACAAAAATAGCATTAATAAAAACAAATCTTACTACAGAACTTTGACCGAATACATCACTATACATAATTAATAATACAAAACAAATATAATATATCCACCGAGTATAAGTTTGGGGCTGTCATCCAAAGAAATTAAAAAAAAAAAACAAAAATTGCCTTAATAAAAACAAATCTTACTAAAGAACTTTGACCGAATACATCACTATACATCATTAATAATACAAAACAAATATAATATATCCACCGAGTATAAGTTTGGGGCTGCCATCCAAAGAAATTAAAAAAAAAAACAAAAATTGCCTTAATAAAAACAAATCTTCCTATAGAACTTTGACCGAATCACTATTAATTATTAATAATACAAAACAAACATAATATATTCACCGAGTATAAGTTTAGGGTTGCCATCGACGATGTCCCCGCTGTTTATGTTGACGAGACGCACGCCGGCAGAAGCCAGCGCGTGCAGCGCAGCGTTCACATTGTTTAGATGATGAACACGCATGCGACCGCGCTCCCGTTTCTGCAGAAAATAGTAAAAAAAAACTATTAATAAATGAATACACACACACTCCCCTGAACTGTAAAATCGACTGGTTGTGGGTTCGATCCCCACTCGAGGAAATTAAATATTTATTTACATTTAATATTTTCATTTCTTGGCTCTGGTGTTAAAGCAAAGCGCGCCACTCAATACGCAATGCATCCAGTACTCGGCGGAAAGTGGGGAACGGAGTGTCTTAACACTTGATTCCCTCTGCCTACCCAGCTGTGAGCGGGATACAGCGTGAAGCTGAGTTCATTTGAAATACATCTAAATAAGTAGATATACTCACAAACTGCTGCGCTGTAAGGATCTCGAGCAGTGACAACAGCACCTCCCCATCTCGCAGGTCTAGGAACAGGTCTTCCACGAGCGGCTTGCCATGCTGAAATTTACAATTAATAATGTCATTAAATACATGTCATATTTAAAAATAAAAAAATAGTAATTTAAAATATTAGACTAAGACTTAAGACTAGGTATTGGTTAGACTTTCTTACGGTTAAATTCCTCACGTAAAACTCCACACGTAATGCCTCCAGAACTCGGTGGAAAGTGGGGAACGGAGAGGAGGTTTAATAGTAGGTTCCCTCTGCCTACCCCGGTGTATGCGCGATACAGCGTGAAGCTGATTTTTAAGATTATCGTGGCAGAATGGGGCAGCACGTGATAGTTTTCGGTTCGATATCCAGTCAGAAGAATGAATTACTTTAAGAGGAATTAATTATATTGACTATGAATATTGGCGAATGATTCACCCGCTCTTATAGAACAAAGAGTGGCGTTGCATCCAAGAAGAATGGTGCGTCTTCTACTAGATTTTTGCTATCATGCAGCACGCTATACACAAAACAAAGCGTGTGTCCTAATATGTATTTAAAATTATAACCAACTTTTTATCCATGGTAATTTGTATATAACATTAAATATATTTTTTATATAATTTAATAGAGATTTGAGGTCCATTGTGCCGCAAAGTGTGACTGTAAAATCGACTGATTGAGGGTTCGATCTCCACTCGACACCTCCCGACGAGGAAACGAAATATTTGTTAACATTTATATTTTCATTTCTTCGCTTTGGCACCAAGGCACATGCGGGATACAGCGTGAACCAGAAAAATTAATTAACTCTACTTAACTAAACACAACACCCATACAACGGGAAGCTGTAAATTCACCAATACAATAAAACTTGGCACCACCACGCCACCAAGCAGCTAGTGGTCCAAATGATATTGTCCCTAATTGACCGACGCGCTAGTCGATTTAACTGACGAGCTGTTCACGCTATTTTTACGCTATGCTCAATTACTGCATTTAGGTCTATTAAATATGATATATTCTGTCGTTAGTGTGATATAAAATTGGAATTTGATTTTTTAAATATATATTTCTTATAGATATTATATGAGGCCGATCGTGGCGCAGAGGCACAAAGTATGACTGTAAAATCGACTGGTTGTGCTGTGATCCCCACTCGAGGAAGTAAAATATTTATTTACATTTCCATTTCTTCGCTCTGGTGTCGAGGCAAAGCGCGGCGTTGAGTTCCGCCACTCAGCACGCAATGCCTCCAGAGTTCGGCGAAAAGTGTGGAACGAAGTGTCTTAACACGAGGTTCCCTCTGCCTATCCTGCAGGTTGCGGGATACAGCGTGACGCTGATTTATTGTTTTATTTATAGTTATTATTCTTTTTAAAGGCCAGTCGTGGCGCAGGGGTACAAGCGTGCGACTGTAAACGAGACGTGTTGGGGGTTCATTTCCCACTCCGGCAAATGAAGTAATTAATATTTTCATTTCATTGCTCAGGTAACGAGGCAAAGCACGGTATTAAGTTCCTCCACTCAACACGCAATGCCTTCGGAATTCGACGGAAAGTGGGTGCCGAAAGCGTATCAATGCGAGAGGAATCTTAACAATAGGTTCCCATGTTCCCCCTGCCTACTCTGCTATTTGCGGGATAAATACAGCGTGAAACTAAAAAAATATTTCTTATACTATTCACAAAGACGATAGTGATAGTGATAAATTCTAGTGCGTTTTTCAAATGGAGTATCTCAAATTTCTTGTTGGTCGGCTCTCAGTATCAGGAGTTTATATTTTTGTGTCTATATTAGCATGTAACCACGCTTTATCTCTAGCGGGGTAGTCAGAGAGAACGGAGCGTCAAACGCTACGGTCTCTACATACCTCTTTCGTCCACTTTCATCAACCTTTTCATACATGCCCTCCTCCTGGGGAACTCGTGCTTTTTACGTGACCAGTATCTTTGTTTTCGAAGGAACTTTTCTACTATTTCTCTTACTTTTAAGTTTAAAAATCTTCCGTTTTTTATCTTACTTTTATACATTTTTTTGTGTATAAATCCCTCTGGTATCAATTCTTCATTGAAACAATTATTACTCTATCCTGCTATGTGCGGGATACAGCGTGAAGCTGATTAAATGATATTTTATAAATAACGGTATCATTCTATCCATACACCAACGTTACCATATCAATATTAATTAATAATAATAAGTGAAGATACCCGCCGACTAAAATGTCTGGCGTATCTTAATTCGACACATTGATAAAATGATTTAAGGCAATTTAGTATATAGAGTCTATTTTATTCGATTGTAATTTAAGCTTATTGTAAGAACATTTTTTGTGTTTAAACATACATTATGTTCGAGGCCGTCTTGATAAGTCCATTGCGATGCAGCGCCACACTTTATGGTTACAGGTTCGATTACCTGTGTGCTTTGTAGAATACCGTCACTCAACAAGCAATGTCTCGAAATTTGAGCGAAGAATGAGGAAACAGGTGTCTTAGCATTACTTTTCCTCTCTCTACCCAGCAGTACCCTAAAGATGTGGGAGAAGGTATGAAGCTGCTTTGCTTTTTTACTGTCCATACTGAATAGAGATGACTATAGATATCAAGTGACATGTCGCTTATTTTTACCCTGTTAGCTTCACGCTGTATTTCGCTAGCGGTAACAAAGGGAACCTAGTGTTAAGACAATCCGATCTTCAATTTCAGCCGAATTATCGAAACATTGCGTGCTGAGTGGCGGTACTCAACGCCGCGCTTTGTATCGTTACCAAATCAAAAGGCAAACGATCGATCATTATTTGTACAGCAATAACTTATTTTTTGTTTATCCCTGAGACAGATAAAATAAAAAGTTTAGACAAAATTAACAAAAAGTTGTTATTTTTGGGTGTTTTTTGTTTTGTGTTTTTTTAATGTAATGTACTTTTCTTTATTAATTATATAATAAATAAACTTTTAGTACATATACAGTTATTCATAACAGTGACATTCACTTTGTCTCGTCTAGTCGTTAAGAAAGTTTATGATTTATAAAAGCAGTATAAAATTTATACAGCATATAAATTCATATGAATCATAGCCTTCTTAAAACACTTCCGTCTTGTACTTTAATTACAGTTAGAATAGAACTAAATGTATGTATTTAATTTTAAACTAAACGGTAACTTAGTGTGAAGACACTCCGTTCCCTTTTTTTCCATAATATTTTTAAAATATTGTGCGTGATTTGTCATACACACAACATACATCGAACCTGTAAATCTTTTCTTTATGAGTTTTTTTACATAAAAAACCAGCAATGCCGCCAGAATTAGACGGAATAAGTGAGGAATGGCGGGACCTTAATAGGAACGGAGTGTCTTAACACTAGGTCCCCAAATCCTATCTGCTTACCTTGTCATATACGGGTTACAGCGTAAGATTTATCCTTAAAAATAAAAAAAAAAACAATCTCACCTTAGCCAGTTGCGAGTTTATCCATTTAGCAAATGTTTTCTTTTGCACGTCCTCCCGCTCATCTGAAAGCAGAAATGTGGAATTATTTCTTACAAAATCTATGCAAGGACTTGGATGAGGCACATTAAATATGCATCACTACTGCATATATCGAACAGTCGATGCGAAGACCATTCGATTCCTTAGAAAATTTATTATGAATGTATAAAAAAGTCTTTTATACAAGCTATATCTAAGTATTTGAGGCCGGTCGTGGCGCAGTGGCACGAGGTGTGACTGCAAAACCGACTGGTTGTGGGTTCGATCCCCACTCGAGGAGATGAAATATTTACTTAAATTTATATTTCCATTTCTTCGCTCTGGTGTCGAGGTTAAGTGCGGCGTTGAGTTCTGCCACTCAACACGCAATGCCTCCAGAATCCGGCAGAAAGTGGGGAACGGAGTGTCTTAACACTAGGTTCCCTCTGCCTACCCTGCTGTGTGCGGGATACAGCGTGAAGCTAATTTAATTTAATTTTTAATTTTATATCTAAGTAATGATTTATATTTCATAATAGCCAAATTCATATATTCTTAAATCAGCATCACGTCGTATCCCGCACACACACACAGCAATGTAGGCAGAGGGAACCTAGAGTTAAAACACTCCGTTTCCCATTACCCGCCGAATTCGGGAGGCATTGAGTTTTGAGTGGCGGAACTTAAAGCCGCGCTTTGCCTCAACTCCATAGCGAAGAAATGGAAATATAAATTTAAAGAAGTAAATATTTCATTTCTTCGAGTGGGGATCGAGCCCACAAGCAGTCGATTTTACAGTCACAATTTGCACCACGCACCACGTCTGCCTCCTCATTTAATTTAATTTATTCTCATTTTTAGTTAATATTTTTTTTATATCAACTTCACGTTGTATCCACACAGCAGAGTAGACAGAGGGAACCCAGTGTTAAGAAACTCTGTTCGGATTCAAACACTTCTGTTCACCACTTTCCGTTGAATTCGGGAGAAATTACGAGTTAAGGTTCCCTCTGACTGTCTAGGCGAAAGCGTGAAGCGGGATAAAAATATATTTCGCAAGTTTAACTACAACCATTTTTTGTATTTTTATTTTTGAATACTATGTATCATATTTATAATTAAAACTCTACATAATATCAAAATCAGCATTACTATAAATAAAATATGTTTTTTATAACAAAAAAATTATTAAAATAATCAATTTACATAAATCTTCTGTACTTCCGACGTCTGTCTGTGGCTTGAAACCCACCAAAACCTCCCAAGTCTTCAGAAGCGTCAGCATTACATAATATAAACACTAAATAAAAAACAGAACACGCATCTCAGACCTAGATGTATACGAGGCTAGGTTATTTAAAACCTAGAAGTAGGTCTTAAAATGTGAAAACGAACAAAACACGCATCTCAGACCTAGATGTACGCGAGACAAATTTATTTAAAACCTAGGAGTAGGTCTCAAAATGTGAGGACTAATAAGAACAACAGATGAGACAGCTAAATGTAGTCTAAGCTTATTTAGCGGGAACTCGATAACATTATTTATCGAATAGTTGTTATATACGTTTGACACAAATTGTCGGCATTGTGACTCAGTAGACTTGCGATCGCTGTTAAGATTGCGAGTTCGAATCCCATTTGGCTTAATTTTTATTATTATTATGTTATGTAAAAGACAAGGCAAACGAGCGTTCGGTTCACCTGATGGTAAGTGATTACCGCCGCCCACAACCCCGTGCAACACGCGCACGCAAGAGGAGCTACAAGTGCGTTGCCGGTCTTTAAGGTGGGTTGGGCGCCGGAGGCCATTGGGGCCATTACCTGATGCGAAACGCAGTGGCATAAAGCCACTACTTAACGCCGGTTTTAAATGTTTCTTAGGTAGGTATAGATGTGATTAGTCAAAGTGAAGCGTTGGGTTCTACCATTCAAAATGTAACGTAAAAAAACAACATACGAATATTTGAAAAAGAATTATGTTCTTTAAATTATCTATTTCTAAGCAAAAATTACTGAGAAACAAAGATATAAAAAAGGCATTACTTCATATATCCATACGACGATACGTTATAATCAATATTTTTATTTCTTTTAATTTTTTTTTATTAATATATTGTTTAGCTTCACGTTGTATCCCGCAAGTAAACTAGGCAAAGAGAACCTAATAATCTTATAAGATTACTAGGTTCAAGTATTATAATACTTGTTCATAAGTGTTAAATGGCGGAACTCAACGCCGCGCTTTGGCTTGTTACAAAAGCACAGAAATAAAAATAATAGTTCATTCATTCTCCCGAGTCACAATCGAACCCACAACCGCCACGTTTACAATCACGTTAAAAATTTAAATTATAATTGAAATTATTATAACACACTGTATGTGGCGCCCGATCTCAAAAACACAGTGTTCAAGCCACGTTATACGTACCGTTGAAAACGTAGGCAGGAAACGCGAGTCGGATATTACATCGAGAGACGTGCTTACCCGTTATCGGTACTTTAAATAAATTAAATTTGAGTTTACTTCTTTGAAGTCGGCTGATAGTGTATGTATCATATATCATATATTTGTAGGTCTCCGTAAATCGTCGGTAAGAAATATATTGTATGATAGATAAAAGAAATTATATTAAATTTATCTTATTTCTCAATTTTAGTTATCTCCATGTTAGGGAAACTATAGAAAAGAAAATTAAACATTTTTTTTTAATTTGGGGCTAATTCTGTTAGCCCTATTGGCCTTTACAGCGACACCGGTCGGGGAGGAAATAGGGTACTCTGTCCCTGAGAAAGTGCGAGTCTACACTGCGTGGCTGCTTAAGAGGACAACAGCGGCAAGGGCGACACCTACTGTACAATATCTAAGAATTTAGTTTCCGCTTATGGTATTAAATATATAAACATCTTTTTCATAAAATCTAGTAAGTTCGACAGACTAATGGGAAAATAGATTCTACCAATACCGCAATTAAAATGAAATCGATAATATACAAAAAGAAACCCAAATTATTTTCGATGTCATTATTTTATTTTATGTTATATAAATTCTAACTGCCTTTGCATCTTGTATATAATATAATAAAAATAATTTTAAGAACAAACAAACAGAATATCCAACATTAACTACTAAAACATTCCCACAAAACGAAACCAAATAAAATTCAACAAAAACAACAAAACACAAAAACAAAAAAAAACAATCGCAAAACACAACATAAAACACGGTCAAGCCACTTTTACTCATCACGTATGAAATGCAAATTACCGTGCACTCTCACTGGCACGCACGGGCGTACATCGCTAACTAATGTGAGACATGCGGATCCCGTTAGATACGCTCCAGCGATCAACACCGCACCCTGTGCTTGGACTTGGTTAACCTCGGACGAATATGCCAATATGTTGTCTGGCATGGCAATTGATTGCCATTTCGAATGTAAATAGGTTGAATGGTAGAAGTATTGAACTACTATGACAGAAGATATTTTAGAAACTATTTGAACATTTTTTTTGGCTTCCCGATTTGCCTTATATATGTATATTAGGATAGGCAGAGAACTGAAAACAATTGAAAAGGCATGAAAACGCTAAATTAAAAAATAAATAAATCAGGTGTATCCCGCACACAGCAGGGTAAACAGAGGGGACCTAGCATTAAGACACTTCGTTCGCCACTTTCTGCCGAATTTTGGAGGCATTGCGTGTTCAGTGTCGTAACTCAACGCCGCTCTCTGCCTCGACACCAGAGCGGAGAAATGTAAATTTTCCTCCCATAACCGTCGCATTACAGTCACACTCTTGTTCCCCTGGGCCACTACGGCCTCGAGTACTGGAAATAATTAATTAACCCGAGTGGCGATGGAAGTCAAAACAATGACGTTAATAGTCAGACGACTTGGTTATAATTCTAAAATCAAGATAAACGGTTTCCATAATAAAGAAAAAAAGAAAGGTATACAACCGCAGTGGCTGTTCCTCGTTGGTCTATCTTCTATTTAAATGATTTTTTAGATTTTATGTGCTCAATTTAATGATCTCGGCGTTGAGTTCCGCCACTCAACACAATGGCTCGAGCAGTAGAAAGTGCGGCAGAAAGTTCCCTCTTCTTACCCTGCTACTTACTGGGCACTGTTTGAAATAGAAAAAATTAAAATATGTACCCAAATGAGTATTTATTAAAAAAAACGCTTATCCTTCTACCCATACAGGTTCCCTCAAGATACGCTTGAACGATCGTTATAGCTTATGCCTTTGCGGCCTTGGTTATACTGATATTACATGAGACAATATGTAATTTATTTCGCTGTATTTGATATAATATACATTATATTAAATACAGCAAAATAAAATATTTATTTACTGATGTTAGCATCTAAGACTTAAGCCCGTATTTATAAACCACTCTCAAGTCTGAGATCGAAGTAAATAATTTAGCGTTAAGTTCCGCTAGTCAATACGTTAATATCGCGAAATTTGGGCAGATGTGGAACAGATATGAGAAAAGCGTGAAACTGTGTTTTTTTTCTTCATAAAAAATAACTTAACCATAATTATAATGTTTCGAAATAACATTTTATTTTTGTTAAAGTAAAAGGCTTTTAAGTAAGCTTTTAAGCAATAATTGAAGTAAATATTGCAAGAGGCGTTTTAGCAGCCGTATGTTTGATGCGCTCCAGCGGCCACCGCGGCACCTTTACTCGGCCTTGAAGTCGACCTCACCGACTGTACTGGATTGAACTATTCTAAAACTTAACATTTTTTTTTGTCAGCTTCACGCTGTATCCCGCTCACAGTAGGGTAGGCAGAGGGAATATAGTGCTAAGATACTCCATTGTTCATTTTCCGCCGAATTCTGGAAGCTTCGGGTATTGAATGGCGGAACTCAACGACGCACTTTGCCTCGACGCCAGAGAGAAGAAATAAAAAAAATATTGAATATTTCATTTTCCCGAACCCACACCCAGTCGCATTTACATTTACACTTGTGCCCCTGCGCCGCGCCACGACTGGCCTCTATTGATCCTAACCTAATATTGATTTTTATTAAATTACTTAATAAAATATAACACATTATTCACTATATTAGAGGAATCATATATTAAATTTCGATAATTGTAATTAGCAATAATATAAAATACTTAATAAAATTATAATTTTATAATTTCGAAAAATCGAAAATCATTAAATATTCATTTAGTGATGACTAAATATTTATTTAGTGATTTTCGCGATTGACGTAATTTTTTGCGGTCGAAGTTAGATATTTGTTGTTATTTCCATACATAAATTATAATACTATTTCAACAGAATTCATATTCAAAAAAATATAGTTAGAACTAAGGAAAATTTAGTTACAAAAAAAATACAACATAATAAATAAAAATTTAGTGTTATAGTGAGGCCAGGCGTGCCGCAGAGGCAAAAGTAAACGACGGTAAACGCTAATGGTTGTGAGTTTGATACCCACTCGATTAATTATAAATTTATTCGCTCCGGGGTCGAGGCAAAGCGCGGCGTTGAGTTCCGCCACTCAACACAAAATGCCTCCAGAATTCGGCAGAAAAATGGAAACGGAGCGTCGTAACACTTGGCTCCCTCTGCCTACTCTGCTGTGTGCGGGATACAACGTGAAGCTGATTTTATTTTATTCACTACCTCAAGCGTAACCCATCAAATTATTCAAATCCTGTTCAAGTGGGTTTGACTCACAGTGCATGTGATAATTGTCTTAATAAAGCGTTCTAGATTATTGACATATGATTCAACGGGATATTTCCATATTTTGTCTAGTTCCTATTATAAAAGGCTTGAGATTAAAATTACTGAAATTACATCTTAAATAATGATGCATCAGTATAGTCCGTACATTGTTTATATGCCGTAGTGGCGCAAACATGAAACTATAAATGCGATGGTTGTGAGTTCGATTCTCACTTGGGGAATGAGATATTGGATATTTTCAGAAAATGAAACGCTCTTTATGCTCTGGAAAAAGGCGTTCCGCCACTCAATACGGAATGCCTCAAGGTTTCGGCGGAAAGTAGGTAACAGAAGTATCTCAACGAAAAACACTCCGTTCTCCATTGAGATACTTCTTTACACTCTTCCTACGTTCTCTTTGCCCTGCAGTGTGGTGCTAAACAGAAATAACTTATTTTTAACATTTTTAAAGTGTTATTTTACAATTAGGAAAGAAAAATACTTATTTAGAAAACGTATAAAAATTTGAATTCTAGTCCCGCTACTTTAAAAATTTTATACGTTTTCTAAATAAAAATAACTTAGTTCAGTTATAAAAAGCATTAAATCATTGTAACAAGACAGTACTGAAGGTTATTTTTTGTTAAGACACTTTGCACGTCATAATTAAATTGACAATTGATAGGTATCAACCACGGAAAAATATACATAATTAGCATACAGAATACGTCAAGATATTATTTATTATGAGATAATATCAAAATTTATCTATATTATATAATTTTTATGTTACTTTTTAACTGGTAGAGAAGAAAAACCTGAAATTAATGTTGAAATTTGACATGTAGATACACTAGGGAGTATAGGGGAGGACTAAAAAAGGATTTTCCGAAATTCTTAGGAATACGAGCAAAAATTTGATTTTCGTTCTGTTTTAGGTCTTAAAATCCACACAAACACAGCAATAAATACTGTAAATATAAAATTAGTAATATAAGAGTGAAAAAAACTCCTTTTTTAATAATCAAACTCCAAACAAAAATGAATCATTCAATGTCATTCAAACATTCAAAATTAGTTCATTCACAAGTACCAAGTCTCGAGTTAATAAGATAAGATCAATGTTCACTTAAAGAATTCTGAATATCACGGTGACTCGGCTGAGGCTGTCGTGTGGGCGAGATATTTGATGGAAAGTAAAAGCCATAGAAGCTCGTCTAAATTAATAAATTCTTGTTTGGTTATGTGTGGCAAGTCTCGATTTTAAATATTCTTTTTTTAGCTTTACGCTGTATCCCGCACATAGCTGGATAGGCAGAGGGTACCTGGGAACCTAGTGTAAAGAGTTAAGATACTCCATTTCTGTTAAGGCACTTCACGGCAAGGCAATTCTCAACTTTCCGCCAAATTCTCTTCTTAAGTGGGGGAACTTAACGCCGCGCTTCGACTCGTTAGCTTGCGAGAAAATGAAAATGTTTGATTTTTTTTTCAGAGATTCAAAGTTGAAAATTATCAACAAGTCGCGCAGGCTTGTGCTTCTGCGCGCCACGACTGGCTTAACTATTTAGTTTAATTAATTTAAAGAAAATAATTTTTCTTCATAGAAAATTACAACATCTCATGAGCACAAAGACAAAAACGGAAAGAACATTTCTAAATACCCACATCTCAAGAAGATCTACAGATAAAACAAAACATTTACTAGAGAGAAATATTTATAAGAAATTATATATAAACCATTGACAATACAAAAAGAATATATAAAAGATATTAATTTAATTAATATAATTTCTTCATATAGATACATATTGTGGTCACGTGTGAGACGAGCATTCCGCGCCGCTGCCGTGCGCTAAGCTCTTGATTTCTCTAATATAAAAAACACGCATGTCTGTATATGGGTATCTGGTTGCCCCCATTTACTTGGTACAACTTATATTATTGGAAATAAAACAGAGGATTAAATGATTAAATATGTTTATTCACGAGAGTGGTCCGTCGGGGCGCAGAAAGTCGTGAGAGACAGTCGTGGGTTCGGTTTAAAAACGGGTTAATGAAATATTTAATATATTAATTTCTTCGCTCTGGTAACGAGGTAAAGCACGGCGTTTGGTTCTGCCGTCTGTCTGTTTAACAATTAGTTTTTGTTTTAGTTTAACCGGTTTATAAGGAGACCTACCTGTAGATGCCAAATTTCATAATTCTAGATAAACCAGAAGTACCCTATTTATTTTGATTCCCATTGTAGTTTCGAAATATGCGTTTTTTGTAATGTTGACGGCCATATCTTTTTTTAAGTAAATGTAAAACTCGAAACAGACAGACAGACGTAAAAAAGTGATCTTATAAGGGTTCCTTTTTTCCTTAAAAGGTACGGAATCCTTTTCTTGAAGTTGGTTATAAAAATATTTAATTTAATTTATTGAAACTTTAGTTCCCAATGTATAGATGTTGTATTTAAAATGATATCATTATTAGAATACGACAACCGATACCAAACTCAGATTAGCAAATAAACAATTGAGTAGTTCAAGCAGGCGAAGCCGCGAGCGGGTCGATAGTTTCATATATACAACATACTAAAAACGAAATATGAACCGGAAACTGATTCATACAAGGCAGATCCATCTAAAAAGTATACGTACCTAGTTCACAGGGAATAAGTAGTTTCATCATTATTTTTATTACACAAAAAAAATTAGTCATCATCACATATTACCAACAATAGATTACCATTATGAAACCATAGTCTATAATTCTTATTACTACATTGTTCGAAGTCTTTGCCTGCAATATGGCGACACGTCGTCGATATTCATATAAGACTGACGTCGATCATAAAACGCTGCATAATTATGCAAGGATTTATGCAGATTAATTAATCTACTAAGAATTTGCACCTATGTCAGTGATTCAGCTGAATATATTAATAGATGCATTCAAAGTGCATTCATGGGTGGAATAGTAAAATACTGTAACTGTAAAGAGTGTGGGTTCTAATTTTAAAGGGATTTTTATCAGCTTCACACTGTATCGGGCATAGAGTAGGGTACACAGAGGGAAAATTGTGTAAAGACACTCCGTTTCCCATTTTCCACCGAATTCACGAGACATTGCGTGTTGAGTGGCGGAACTCAATGCATATCTTCCCCTCGACACCAGAACCAGGGGAAAGGAATTAAAATATTCAATTATGTAAAAAAAAAAGTAAATTTTATTAGAAAATTACTTTTTAAGTAGATTTATAAAAAGTTACAATATAAACTTACACATACACACAAAAAAAAACAAACAAAACCTACAACCTGTCTATAACTAAAAAACTACACACATTTGTACTACATTGCAAAATTGTCAACTTTTGTAACATTTTACAAAATAACGAAAGCACCGAATTTGCCAATTGCCAAACCAAAAAAATTTAAACCACCCAAAATCTTTGCCAGCCATACCATTTCATTCTTTTTCAAAAATAAAAAAAAAAACAAAACACCCTAAAACAACAGAAGCATACCCAAAAAACCGAAAACACCAAGCAAAAAACCTACAACATGGTACACAAAAAAACGTAAACTGTCCTATTCTACACGAAATAGTCAAAATGTTATTTTTTGGGTTTAAAAAGGTTACTTTTAGAGATTTCCAGGAGGCGCGGGTTCGAGTCCCGCCACGTTTAAATTTTATACGTTTTCTAAATAATTATTTTTCTGTACAAAATGATAAAAATATTTAATAAATAGCATTCTCTCTCATCAAACGATAATTCTTAGTAATTATCTTTGGGTAACGGAAATTTGTAAAAATCTCCCTACAGAGATGCTCACAACATAAATAAGTTGTAATAAGCATATAAAAATTTCGACGTAACTTGATGAGAACGTATGGCTTAGTGGTCAGAGGGCCTGGTCGGTTCCCAGGAGGCGCGGGTTCGAGTCCCGCTACGTTCAAATTTTTATACGTTTTCTAAATAAGTACTTTAAGAGATATCTGTCATTACCTTTGACTATCTGCCACTGGCAACACTGATTTAGTGCGGCACTCGTTACGCAACTTCTAACGGAATAGCGCGTAAAGTTATCTCGTCCACTAATCCCGTTAAATCGTTCGTCAATCAAGCGCCACTAATCGACGTCGGCCATTGAGTAATGTACATATGATGGTGGAGAATTTTCTCATACTTATTTATAGTTTATTGTGTTTATTTTTTATTTTTGTTTGAATAAATTGAAGATGATTTAAGTGACAAAGTAGAAAATTCACCACAATACATAGTATATAGCGCATATAGTAGAGTAGGCAGAGGGAACCCCGGAACCTAGTGTTAAAGACATCCGTTCCCCAGTTTTCAGCGAATTTTAGAGGCTTTACGTGTTGAGTGGTGGAACTCTACGCTGAGCTTTGCCTCGTTATCAGAGCGAGGAAAATAATAAACATTTAATTAGCTCGAGTGGGAATCGAACCCACAAATTGTCTGTCCGGTTTACAGTCAAAAAAAAGTCACATTTAATTACTAAAATACACAACTGGCCTATATAGTTAAAAATCTCAAGAAAAACACAACAATATAAGTAACATTTGTAATAAATCTGTTAACGTTTAAAACTCTAACATCAACAAACAATACGTTTCCATACATGGTGGGGCCATAGCTATAAAACATTTTTAAGGAAAGGGCAACTGGCATATAGAGATACGGACGAGAAGTTGGTCATTCCAGTATGTGAAAGTTTAATAATAATATATAGATAGCCTAATGAGCGCTTGTTGAACACCAAATATGTAATAATTGTTAGTAATTATTACAAAAAAGGTAAAATTTTGTGAAATTATAAAATGTTTAACCTATATATTAAACTAACTAACTAGTTTATTAAGTAACTATAACATAGGTTTCACTAATATAAAAATTGTAATCAAAATTTTAACATTTCAGTGGAATCACAGATTTATTTAATATTAACAAAAAAATCAAAATATCTGAACTATACTTACTAAGCGAGTACGCCTAACTTATAAATATATTGCAATCACATTTTTTATTGAAAAATCAAGTTAACTAACTACTCAACACGCAATGCCTCTAGAATTCTGGGAAAGTAGGGGAACGGAAGTGTCTTAATGGGAACACAGTGTCTTAATACTACGTACGGCATTTAAATTAGTTCAAATTAATTCCATACTAACAAATTTTTATTAGAATAATTACAACTGTTTCTGCTAAGAACCAATCAATGTTTTTAATTCTTATTCCACTGCAATCGTTATTTTCGTAAGCATTTCTAATATCACAAATTTGTAATACCCTTCATATAAACATCACTTTCAAATAAAGCTATTCAAATATTTTTATATATTATGCCAAAAATTGTTTTTATTAATAAACGTATGGACAATTCGTAGCAAACGAGAAATGTTACAACAAATTTGAACCTCTTAACAGTTATTAAAGTGTTATTCTACACTTACGAAAGAAAAAACGGTGAACGTATGGCTCACTCAGTCAGTCAGAGCGCCTGGTCGGTTTCCAGGATATGCGGGTTCGATTCCCGCTTTTCTAAATAAGTAAATTTGAACCTGCACTATCCCTACCATACCATATCTACTGAACACGGAAACACGTGTCTATCTGACATAGGGAAACAGTTACACGACAGGATGGATGCACGATGTGAATACGGTGCGTTCTTTACGAAACATCTTCTGTCTGTGTGTGTGTTTACTTTAAGTTCACGCCTACACACACATAGACATTGAGCTTTAAGTGTGTTAGGTAAACGGAAATTCATTTTCTCTTTTGTATTAGTTTCTGAGTAATATTGTTTTATTATTTTGTTATCTTCATGTATTAACGGCTTTTGAATCAAAAATGTTAGAACAAGACTTGAAAGACAAGGTTCATCATATAAGAAATCGTTTAAGCTATATGGATATATTTTTTGCAGCTTCACGCTGTATCCCGCACATAGCAGGGTAGTCAGAGGGTACCTAGTGTTAAGACACTACGTTCCCCATATTTATATTCATACTTAATCTAAAGAGTTTTAATGTAACTTAATTTCTAAAAAAAAGATATAAGAAAAAGAAAAAGGTATAACGACAAAATGTGATCGCTCGTATGATTAAGTAATACAATCAACTCTTCCATACAATTTTTGGGGTGAAAAGAAGCCAATTAGTTAATTACGTGGAAAAAGTGGAAGTAGACTTTAATTAAGCAAACTTTTCTCCCTTGTGAGACCACAGCAAAGCTATAAAAATAATTAATGTTTTCATTTAAATACAACAAAATTAAATGGAACAGCGTTATATTGCTAACATTTTCTTGAATTTTACTATGTAAGATAATACTCATAGTAGTCTAAAAGTCGTGGCTCAGGGGTACAAAGTGTGACTATAAACGCGACAGGTATTGGATTCGATCCCCGGTCGTAGAAATGAAATATTTAATTTTTCTGGCCTACATAGTCCAGTGCTCCGGTGACGAGGCAAAGCGCGCTCTGGAATTTGGCGCGAAATAAGGAACTGCTATATGCGGGATACAGCGTGAAGCTATAAAAAATAGTACGCAATTCGAACTTGAAGTCTTACAATTGACAAAAAACCTTTAAATAAAATGATTTCCATTTTTTATTTAATGAATGTAATTAATATGTGGAAGTATTTTTTTGTTCACAGGCAAAAAACGATGAAACTTTTGTAAATATAACATACATACAATAATTATACGATCAATATGTAAGTAACGTTCAAGCTTTAAAGGATAAAATACGAAACTTCAAAGCTAACACGCATCAATAGCGCCTGTAAAAATATTTATATCCGGCGATGCATTTTTGTTTCAATATTATAAATAAAGTAGTTAGCGTTACATCACACATGTATCTCAAATTGAAACATACATATTTTTTAAGCATCTCGCTTTATCCCCAGAGTGGAGAAAAAACGAAGCGACAGACGCTACGGTCTCGGCATACCTCTTTCGCCTAGTAAACTGTCTTATCCGATATTGTTTTATATTATAGTATCATCGATATTGTTTTTTCGAAGATCAACCGAGATCTAACTCTGCTTCTCTTGCTACTCACACTTTCTTCATAATTTTTCTAAACTGACTCCGCATATCTTAAGAAGAGATCGCATCTCCACAGCGTTCTTCCTCTGTAATATCCACGTTTCGCTGCCGTATAACACTGCGTTTCGCCGTCTCATCAATGCAGCTATGGCACCTTTAACTCTGTTGCCAGCAGCAATACGCCTTCCCACATTCGCTTTGTACCTTCCGTCTCTACTAAACATACTTCCTAGATATACCACTTCATTCATTTGTTCTAATTAAGTACATATATAATAAAAGGTAATATGATTAAGTCGCCTTAAACATAGACTAGGTTATTTTTTTTACGTATAGAATATATATATATTTATTTAGATCAAAATTAAAGCATAGATACAACCTTTGCAAAATTCTATTTTAGTTTATGCCTTAGTGAAACTTTAGTGAGAAATCACTACGATTTGTCTAGTTTAAAGCTATTATTTTATAAGAAAATACTTAAAAACCAACTTGAGGCTGACCATAGTCGTGGCGCAGTGGCACAATGACTGAATGGGGATCGAACCCACAGCATGTAACGGTTGTGGGTTCGATCCCCATTCAGTCGAACAAATTACAATTTATCAATATTTCCATCGCTCTGGTAACAAAGCAAGTCGTTGAGCTCCGCCACTCAACACGCAGTGACTCAAAATGTTCTCAGCGGAAAGTGGGGAACGTAGAGTACTATCATTAGATTACCTCCAACTACTCTATTATATGCGAAATATAGCGTAAAACTAAAAAAAAACTTAAAAACCACCAGTAAAAACTTCTTTTGTCACCAAAGATCAGTTTAATTGAGTAAGTTTTTAGAGCGTAAAGTCCTTAAATAGTTAAGTAAAGCTAGTGTTAAATAGTCATCAACTACGAATTGGTGGGAAGAATTAGTGTCATGACATCACTCCAATAATTGGACACACACACACACACATACAAACTAAGTGTCACAAGTTCGCGCTTATCTTTAAATTTTAATATTTTTTTTGTACTTATCTCGTATGATAATTTACATTTTATATTACACTGATCGTCGCCACCAGCAAAATTTATTTGCGTGTACTTTAGAACGTAAAATGGAACATCGGAGTGTTTCTCCGTTCTCCGTAAAATATTCCAGAAGTACCACTCAAAGTGTTTTAAACCATCTCCTCTCTCTTCATTCTGTACTACAGACGAAACTATTAGACTTTACCAGTCTATACTTATAGACTGATAGATAAAACAGTAATAAAAAAAAATATTAGCTGATTTATTTTTATTTTAAGAAATAAATAAAATTTACTGTGTATCCTGCACACAGCAGGGTAGGCAGAGGGAACCTAGTGTTAACACACTCCGTTCATCACTTTCCGCCCAGTTCTGGAGGCATTGCGTGTTGAGTGGTGGAACTCAAAGCCGCGCTTTGCCTCTACACCAGAGCGAAGAAATGAAAATATTAATGAAAATAAATATTTAATTTCCTAGAGAGGGGATCGAACCCACAATCAGTCAATATTACAGACGCACTTTGTTCCTCTGCGCCACAACTGACCTCACTTACAATAAATAATTAATTATAATTATAGCATTTCAAACGTGCCAGTTGAACATAAAAACTATCGGTCTTACTTAACTTACAGACCCTGTACGTTGTCTGTCTGTCACTGAGTAACGTAAGAGTTTTATATATAACATAAACTGACGCCGTTGATATATTTAATAAGGGTCCAGCATTAACTATTATACTCAATGATCATCTTTTTGTGATCAACTGTTTGGTCGAAGTTTATATAGTTTTTTAAACATTTTTAAAGTGTTATTCCACACTTAAGAAAGAAAAATACTTATTTAGAAAACGTATAGAAATTTGACGGGACTCGAACCCGCGCCTCCTGGAAACCGACCAGGAGCCTCTGACCTCTAAGCCATACGTTGGTCGGTTTCCAGGAGGCGCGGGTTCAAGTCCCGCTACGTTCAAATTTTTATACGTTTTCTAAATAAGTGTTTATATAGTTACTGAGTTTCTCTAACTCAAATGAACTTTTTAAATGTCATATATTTTTAGGCGACTTTCCACCACTACACACGCAATGCCTCACGAATTCGGCGAAAATTGGGAAACAGAAGTGTCTTAACCCTAGTTCCCAGGTTCCCTCTGCCTCGCTATGTGCGGAATACAGCGTGAATCAAAAAAAATCTTTAATATATAACAAAAGTATGATACAACCAAAACTAAAAATGTAATAACTATAAAAAAAAAACCAAACTTCCATTAAACGATAAGACTAAAAGAATTCACCAAGAACCAGATAACACGCAAACACCGGCGATGCGTCACGCCCCAGTTCTGATAAAGAAAGCAAGACGAAATCTTGGGAGTCAGCTTTCAGTGGATCAAGTTGGTGGTACATAGTAAAGTTACATATGTCGCTGCTAGCCTGTTTAGAATGTTGTGTAATGTTAGTTAGGTGTTGTGTTTCACTTTCGATTTGATTTTGACTAGTTTTTAACCGATTACGGCGAAGGGGAAAGGAGGGTTATGATTTATATAAATTTTAAAGTTTAATTATAAGATAGTTGATAAGCTTGAATGTGTATTTTGTTAGCTTCATGCTGTAAATGATACTGTATGTATTACTAATGTATGTATTTTGAGACAATGCATGTCAAGTCAAGGTCTCATCCCCTCAAATGAGAATAGAACCCATACCATTGGTATTTACTGTTAGACGATATGCCACTGCTCCGAAGCGGCCTCTAGTGATTTTTTTAAGTCAGTGATGATTGATCACTTATTCTCTATTTATATATTTTTTTTATTATTTGTCTCTCACAGCATGCATGATAGACAGGGAGTCATAAACTTTACAGTACAGTCGTTATGTTTCTCAGATATTATACATATAAAATATTTTTACGATGTTAAAGTTCAATGCCATATTCATTCAGAACATGTTAATATTGTATTTTCCATATACACATTCTGTTACATAAAATAGTCAATAGACCTTTTCTTAAAGCTATAAAATTAGCTTGATGCTTTATCTTGCCCACAGTAGGGTAAACAGAGGGAACCAATATTAAGACACTCCACTTCCTACTTTCCATCGAATTCTGCAGGCATTGCGTTCGGTACACAATGCTGCGCTTTGTCTTGATACCACAGCAAAGAAAAACAAATTTAACAAAATGTTTCATCTCCTCGAGTGGGAATCGAACCCACAACCAGTCAAATTTACAATCACACTTTCTGCCCCTGTGCCACGACTGGCCTCAATTAAAGCTATAAAATTATTTTGTTTATTTTGTAAAAATATTTTTTACCCAATGCAACCTTTGTTTCTTACTATTCATTAATAAATGCCTTAAAAATAAATAAAATTGTTATATTTTACATATTTTTTATTTATTTATTTAAACAGCATACCTTGTGATGTTAAGAATTATTTAAGATTTCATGTTCAGATGGTTCAAATTTACAAGATTGAAGATAATATCATCTATTCTCTTTGAACTATTTCTATCATTACCATGACTTTTAGTTTAAAATCTCCTTTGATTCCAAATAATTTAGTAAATAGAAAAATTATTTTTTAAATATGAGCATCGATAGAGACCATCATGCAATGGTTTTTGATCTCTACTATAGAAAATTATTAATTTCATTATTGCCCTGCCATTCCGCTGCTCTGCTAAGCCAAGACTTTGAATTAAGTTTCTCATCACTCAGCAGCATAACCTGAATTTGAGGATGAAGTAGACAACATATTGTTTTAACAACAGGTTTCAGGTTCCCTCGGCCTATGCTGCTATTTGCAGAATAAAAGTGTGACGCTTACCAGAACATTAATGATGAACCTTTAATATATTTGTACATAGAAATATACAAGTGCATTTGAACTTGAAACATTGAAAATTAGCAAAAACTAGTAAAAGTTGCTTAAGAATATAAATCAAACAATTTATATGCATACATTGCCGAGGTAAAGTGAGTCAATTTTTCACTATAATGGTGGTTGTAGGTTCGATTCCCAGTTGGGAGAATGAATCATTTTCTTGCTCTGGTTAAAAAAAAAGCTCTGGGTTTAAAAAATTCATCTGCTATCCTGCTATATTTGTGATACACCATGAAGCTAAAAACATGTACTCATTTTATTTAATCAATCTGTCTTGAAATCTACAAGAAATTATTACAATTTAAATATATATTGTTTAAATTAATTATAAAGCAAAATGCTAAAAATAATGATTTATGTAAGTCAAATTTTAATTATAATCAAGTAACAGCTCTTAAATGTAACTAATTATAAACAATTAGTAAAGGTCATTGACTTCACTTAATTTTTTTATGTTACATTCTTTATATTATAATGGGTTCAACTTATTACAAAATTGAAATAAAATGATTAGAAACATCTATTTATTGTGTACTAAAACTATAATTGTTAGAAATATTATATAATTTAAAATAGATAAAAATTTAATATTTAATAATATTGAAAAATGAACAATTTAAAGCATTAAATTAAATGTAATGAAAAAAATTGTGACCCATATTCTTATTATCACCGAAAGAAAACCGAACCTAAATATATAAATTGGATAATCTACAAACTATAAAATGATGAGAAAACTTTTTGCAACTTTATCACATATGTGTACAGAGCGTCAGATAAGATAATATTCTACCATATTACTTAAATGTAAACGAAACTAAAAAATGTACTACGTAATTTTAAAGGCTGTATAATAAATTGCATCATAGTTCGATTCACTCAAACACAGTCAAGGTCTTACTTAACTAATCGGTTAACTTAAGAAGCCTGGCGCCACCAGGAAACCGCCTTTAGTACATACCTACACAGCTCGGCTCCATTTTCCTCCGCTATTATCTCACCGAGATGTTCTGTTTTCAATCAAGTTTATGTGATGATAACAACTTTCTTAGACATGACAAACACACACCACCACTCCCAACTTATAAACTTTGCTCAAACTTTGTAAACACCACACAAACTTTTCACAAACTTTATCCAAATGAAATGGCGGCACTTAATTATTTATTTGCGACACTTTTTCAACTTTTACGTGCAAGTTGAGTTAAAAAGTGTGAAAAAAAACGCGAAGACCCATTATCACGGACAGTAGCGAGACCAAACTACAAACAACTTTAAACAAGTTGACAAGAGGCAGCGGGCAGCGGCGCGCTCGACGTACGGCGTGCCACAGATAATAAACTGTATATACATTGAGTCACAGAATAGATATTGCGCTGTCAAATACAGTAAATTTTCCAATTAGAACTTTTTGAAATAGCTTCGTATTTTTTTTTATTACATAAAGAAGCAATATGGATTTGTTAGTAATAATAAAACCAGCATTAAGTAAAGTGAGATAAACACTTACAATACGATTTTTGTAATCATTCTGATATGTGTTTTATATTATTAGCAGTATATTTTTTGACTAAAGTAAAATTATATGTTTATTAATTATTTCATTTGGCGTTAGCGCCAAGGGTTACCACTTAACAGAACTGTGTTACCATGTTTACACATTCTTTTTATTTCGTATAAATCTAAAATACAATTTTTCATATTGTATAACACACAATACACAATAAATGTCTATCCCGTTTTTATAAGAGACATTGGGTTATATTTTAACCCAAATATATATAAATTAGATGTAATGTATAAGAAAAGAGAAGAACGGTTAATTTATACATTTATCTTGTAATTTGAAATAAGGCTTTCCACAGTTTTTAGAAGTAGAAATGTTCAAAGATTCTATATACAAACTTTTATGTAATATAAACTATTTTATGTTTTACAAGAGGCTAACGAACTTGTCATTAAGCTTTGGTCATGTGTATACAATTGAATATATCAAGTAATATCTACACGCACAATCGATTAAGATTCTTGATTACTCTCCACATATCAAGTATTGTACTTTAAAACTATTCGTTCAATTATACTGCTGTTTTTTTTTAAATGTTCAACGACTTTATTATTTTTTACTCTTTTTGTAGTTTTAATAGTATTTTGTGGACAGTTATCGTAATATTTATAAAATATAATGAATAAATTATTGTTTTATTTTAATAATTTTAATATTGAATGAAATGATATGAAATGATTACATTTTTTCGATTTTACTAGTCTGTCATGGTCTATTCTTTTCCGCTACTCAAAACAGTAGCGGATGCTAACGCTAAGCTACGTCTAAGCAAACCAAGAAAACTAATTATATTAGGAATTTTATAATTTTCGTCACATTCAAAATAGAATTAAAAACCATTGGTAAAATTTAGTCTCGAAATACAATAAAAGAAATCATACTTACTTTTACTATGATTTAAATGTAATTCATACGGGCCGGTCCTGTACGGCGGCGCGTCTCCTATTTCCACGATCCACGTGAGCTGGCGCGTGCGCAGCGGTGACGGTAGTGCCATCTTGTTGTTATATCACACATCACATACACTTTAGTTCATTTCACTTGGTGGCCATTTTGTTTACTAGATGTCGTTACACTTATTTTAAGCACTATATACACTTAAAAATAAAATATCATAAGTAAATTAGGAGTTTATATATTTATTTTCGTAAAATGTAATATAAAATAAATTATATATAATAATAAATTATATATAATAATAAATTATATATAATAATAAATTATATATTTTTATAATTATTGTGGAATAAATTATGCTAAATGTATAACTACGTATATTAAGTGGAGTTTTATGATAATATTTGTGATATTAATAAAACATGAACATTTATTTATATTATAATTTATATAGGTACTTAACAAGAAGAAAAAAAAATTAAAACAACGTTTTACAAATAAAATGTTTTTTTTTTTTTTTAAGTAAATTAGGTAAGTTGCAATCTTGTTAGGTTATTGGACTGCCGTATTAATTTACAACATTCGGTTTTGTATTAATATATAAGATTCGCGCACATTACCGATTCGTATCGGTGAACTTTGGAGCTCTTTTTAAATATTTATAACACATCGTATCTATACAGAGGATATATTTTATACGGCAGCGAATGTTGGCCAGCACTATCTCGGCACACTCAGGAGCTTCACGTCACGGAAATGAAGATGCTGAGGTGGATGTGCGGCGTAACGCGGTCTGACCGCATACGCAACACATTCATTCGAGGTAGTCTTGGAGTCCGTGACGTAGCGGATAAGCTCCAAGAGCGTCGCCTGAGATGGTTTGGTCACGTTACGCGCCGGCCTAAGAACTATGTCGGATGCAAGTGCCTT